>JAQFVV010012477.1:4756750-5071750 GCA_028023455.1 Epiperipatus broadwayi | reverse complement strand
GAAAATCCTTTCTCTTTAATTCTATATGATCTCTGTACTTAGAAAATAAATTTGAATATGATACTGAAACAGTAAGATTCGTATTTGAATCTTAAGTTTCTCCTTTTTTCTATCGTCTCTCACTCACCGCTCTATGCTATCCAAATTTAAACTTTTTGGTATCGAATTGTGTGTGTAGCAATATTAAAAATGTGTGTGTATATATATATATATGTAGAATTCACCGTAAACACACACATTTTGATATCAAATTTAAGGCAATAAATAAAGATAAATAATATAATTTAGATTTCTTCTTTTAGTTATATAAAAATATATAATTTTAACTATTTATTTTGAATTGTAAAATCCGTTATTTATTGCTTTGTTTAAAATTCATTTAGTAATAATTTAGCAATAGATTGTAATATTTAATTAAAAGTAAAAATAATCGTATGTCTCTTTTGTATTTGAAATTTTAAAAGTAACGGTCGGTGAGAGATAATAGATTAATTAAAGAAAACTTCCCCAAAATGTAATTATAAAATGTAAAATGTAAATGTAAACAATAGAAAGACAGCTTTCTCTATAATTAAACTTAACAAAATGCATTGATTATCCTCAGGGCAGATTAAGTGGAATCCAAAAATAAACTATAACAAAAATGTAAAAGATAAGATCTAAGGAAAGAGGCCATTTTAGACTTTCTAGAAACTTTCAGTTGAACTTTAGCTTGGCTCTCGAGCAGTAGAGAGTCTCCTAATATATATATTGTTTTTATGTGCCACAGTATGTGTGAGTAGAAAGTGCCAAAGACTATTCTCCCCAGAGATGCTCGACTGCCCTGGACAATTAGAAAACTGCTGCTGCTATTCAAGTAACTAAATCATCTAAATACTGTAAAGAACTTCTAATGCTAGAATCATGAACAATTTGCTGCTGATCACTGAATCGGAAAGCTTCTCATAAAACAGGTACCTGTATCCAAATTCTCTAGAGTACTCTACTAATATCTCGCTATAGCTCATTTATCCTTTTATAACTTATAAATTATAAACTGTAAATTCTCATTTGTAAAACTATAAATTTAAATTAACATTATGTAAATTTCTTTAACAATTTAGCCTGCCTAACTCTATCTTTCTTGGGTATGTATTTCTAAAATCTACATTTTATTATATAATTATCACATGCTCATAATTTTCTAAGTATAAATCTATGATCGCTTGAAACAGTGGATGCATGTCAAATTTTCATTAATATTTACTCTCATAAATAACTTAATATTTTTATATAAATCGACATGCATTCAATGCTTCATTTATTGTAATGTAAGGGTCTACTGCTTAGCAAATGGCTGATGTATTAGTTGTAATAACCACCCAGTTTACATATTGTTTAAATTTTATTAAATTTTGATTAATAATTCCATAAAATTGCATTTCTTTGAGAGTCGCAAATGTTCATTATTAAATGTTGATAATGTGGGGCTGAGTTATAAAATATATTTAAATCTTAACAGAATCGTCTGTACATTATACATGTGTTACATTTTAGAGATGCAATGACCCATTACAAGCCTTGAATATTCCGGATTCTATAGGGTTGAAATTAACCCCAGTCATTTTACACAAGCAGACATAATAAATGCTCCCATAGGGCTTGACGACCGTCACAAAGCCAGCAGGCAATCGTGGCATGAACCACTTATCCCTGGTTATGCTTATGTGACACCTTACCTCTTTGGGTCTATGGCAAATGCCAGCCCATCATTCTTATAAATTCATTCACGGCTTTGCAGTTTCAATATACTGCCACTTCCGATTGCCTTTCTAAATGTATCACGTGTTTCTTTTATTAACTTTATTCTTCTATGTATAACTCCATCCCTGCATTATTGACAATTCACTCTCAAATAAATGTTTTCCCCTAGTTATTAGCAAATATCTTTAATTAAATAAATATATGTCCACCGCTACTATTATAAATCTTACTTTAGACCCTTGTATTGCAAAAGTATAAATCCCTAAAGTCATGCCTTAGAAATACTTGCTCGAGAATTTTAGGTAGCTAGATTACGTCATCAAATAAATGTATTTCTCTTTGTAAACATAACAGTATCAGAAAATACTGCTACTGAGATCTTAAATATAAAGTATTATTAGTAAAATGATTTCGCATAAATGTTTCTAAATAAATAAATGTATTTCTTTAATATATAATGGTATTGGAGAATTCCATTACTCAATTTTAAATATTACCAAATATTATTAGTAAATGATTTATTATTGAAATGTTTCAATAAATAATGTCAAACTATATGTCTGCCATTACTTCTTTATTTATTTATTCGATACCCATTCAATATGTTTCCTCGATTCTTTAAATATAAATGTTTACGATTAATGTTCTGATTGACTAACTCGAAATAAAATTCTTGATTCTCTTGCATATCCCTGACCACCATGTCGCATCAGATGCGTTGTTTTGTAGATTGTATTGTGGAACCGATAAACTATGTTCTAACTCAGTACTATGGGTGGCTTGTCTATCTAGATAGTGCTGAAGTTCTGTGTGGTGGGCAAATTCTGCACTATGTTAACGAATCACACATTTCTGACTGTTACAATATAAAGTTGCTATATTACTTTTGGCATCCAAATTTTTACATCAATAAATAAAAACTAGTAAAACTTTATTTCCCTTTTTATATGTAATCATTTTTATCTAAAGTATTTATTCAAATATATTTTTATCATACGTTTATTAACTATATTACAATCTATATTAGTAGTCTGGCCAAAATATTTATAGATGCTAAAGATTTTTTAAGTCATTGTTATCAATCTTCATTTTCTTCTTTCTTTTTTTTAAAAAAAAAACCATTGAACATTACTTTAAGTTTTCTTTGTTTTTTAGCATTTAATGTAGCTCTATTTGTTATGTTTTATCTCTCTCTTTTTTTTTAAATATTAACCATGCAACACTTATTTTAAATTCCTTAACTAACCATTTTAATTTATAAAATACTTCCAAACTGCTGTAAAATGTTTTGAAGGGATGGAATGATTTTGCTACATACTCTTATGTTCTTATTATCTCTATGTAGTTTAATCACTGATGTTGCATTTTGATGGTTTTCAAAACATAAGGATGTTCTTAGTGAATGTCTCAATACTTTAAAACTTGTGTCACTGCAGAAATACTCATAAAGCCGGATGTTTTTTTCATAATCTGAAAATCTGTTGCAAAATATCTACTCATACTTATTAATCAGTTCTACAATTTATCTTAGTATTTGAATAGAAACTATTATTCTATACTTATACATTTACCACTTCTTTTGATTGGTTGGAGCTCATGTCATTTATCACTGAACTGCAATTTTTCAATGAACTGATATATAAGCCTATAATTTATAATACTTTTTTTTCATTTTTTTAAAATATTAACATTAATATTGCATTTTTCCAAATAACTGTTATATTATTATTATTTTACATTTAATATACAGCTTTGCTAATAATTTCTCTATTTCTTCACTTGTATTTTTAAAAAAAATATCTAAAATAATTATATCATTCTATAGAACTTTTGCATTTTATAATAGATTTAATTGCTTGCATCATTTTTTTTAAATACTTGGCATTTCACAAAATGTTATCTATATGCAATTATATATATATTAGTAACATTATATTCAAAATAAAAAAAGAAATTTAAACTTCTAAATTTAATTTTGCATATTTTAAAATATATTAAACTCACCACTATTAGTTTTTATTTATTTATTACTAAGTTTACACTATTAATATATAAATCATGTAATATAAAATAAAATATCATTATATGACATCGATAAGTATATATATATATATATACAAGCAAACAATTTAACGGTGTCTTACATATAATATTTTTTATAACGGGTATTATACTTTTACATTTAATATATATATACAATTATTGTTGTTATAATTCTGCCCATTCCTCTTCAGTGTATTTAAATGAATACTGTCCTGTACATGAGGGGTCAGAGTGATTTCCGGTCAATATGGGCATGACCAGGGCTGGATTTTCCTATAGGCTAACTAGGCTTCAGCCTAGGGCCTCAAGGTCAAGATGGGTCTACCAATAACAACATATTTCATTTAACATATTGATATATATCACAGTAATGATGTATATGGGAGGTCAAAGGGCCTCATAATTGGAATAGCCTAGGGCCTTTTTTCATCTAAATCCGGCCCTGGGCATGACAACAATATCGGCATAAGCATGGGATTTGGGCATTCTATCTTCAGATTTTCAATGGTGTGAATGGTTGAAGAGTTGGAGATTGGAATGGATTGAAGCTTGTCCATTAAAATATAAAGATTTGCTATCGTAATATAAACTGAGTACTGATTATATATGGGTGTGGGAGATGATAATCTGAACCAACTGATGTATGCTAGTTCATCATGAAATACATATAGTGATGATTATTTATCTTTTCTACATGTGAGTAGTCATGTGTATCAGTAGTATGATATAGTGTGGATAGTTGAAGGTTGCTTGAAAGTCTCAGTTCAAATCCCCTATATTTATAATAATTTATATTAATTGTGATTTATTTAAATATATATATATATTTAAAAAAAAACAATAATGAATTAAATTTCTTTACATTTTTGATAACAGTTGATGAATCATGCTCTTTTTATTTTCATTTACTGTCATCATGCTTTCTGTAAACTAGCTTTATTTCTTTATAGTTGAAAACATGACCCAATATGGATAATACTGTGAATATATTGCTTTATTCTTATATTTATATTCAATCTTGATTTTAAAATGCACCTTGGTTTATGATATTTAATTGTATAAACAATTCTGTGGACCATTCTCTAGTATTGATTTTATTCTTATATTATTAATTAAATGATTTTACATAGATCACGGAAAAAATCCATTGTAGTATTTTTCACAAAATCTCTTCAGTTTTGTTGAAAATAATATATATATGAATGGTCAACCACGATTGAATTTTAGTAACTATATTTCATTCTATTTTAATTCATTATAAAATTGTTTCAAATGTATAAACTTTGTATATTCTTTCTACCCTTTAACTATTAATTAACAATATACTTATAAATCAAATGCCTTTTCATAATGTAAAAATTCAAAGTATAATAGCAACTCATATTTATTGATTTTTTCTATAATCTTTTCTCATTACTTGAATATGATTTACTATAGTAAAACTGCTTTTAAATCTATTGTGTTCTTAAGATTAGGTAGACCCAAATTTTGCAATAGATAAATTGTAATTAAGATTTTCTATAATATTTTAATAGATATATAATTTCTGATATCTTCTCTATCATCTTTCTTAAGTATCAGTATTATTATTGTACTCTTCTAATCATTGGATACCTACTACCTACTCATACAACACCCTTAGACTAGTTTCTAGCTTATTGCTTTCATCAGTGAGGAGTCTTGGATTTGAGAGCACTGCACCAACTATACCTATCTCAGTGGAGTGCTCTCAAATCCAAGGCTCCTCACTGATGAATGCAACAAGCTATAAATTAGTCTGGGAGTGTTGGATGAGTAGGCACTAGATAGGAAATTTTATGCACAAACCTTCCTGCATCAAGTGATTACTTACAAAGGTTTGCACTTGGTGGCACTACTGTATGGAGAGTTTTCTACTCTTATTAACAGCATGTGTAAGAATATGAAATGGTGATTATGTAATATCAACTGTTAATATTAACTTTTTAAACTAATTTTAATTTCTCTAGTTTTGCATTAACAGATATCATACACCTTACTAATTGTTTATAACTTCCTGTGTTAAATCTATTAAGAACATTATGATCTTGAAATACATTTTTTGTTAGTCAAAATGTAATCCAATTCTGTTATACTTTTATTTATGTGCTTTTATGTCTATTTCCATTTAACATTTTTTCAAAGAAATAATTTATAACATCCAGGCTTTTTTTCTCTTAAAAACTCCATTGTGCTCTCATCTCTATCACAGAACCAAATTTACCCATGACATTTTCATTTTTCAATAATATTAAAATTTCTTATGACAATTTTAAAATATAGTTTGGTCTGATCAAAATCATTTTATAAAAAATTATTTTAATTTTTCATTACTATAAGAACATATTGTGATAATTTCCTGAATTATCTGCTTTTTACGCCTTATATTAATTTGAATATTTAAACTTACTGCTCTCTTTACAATATCATTGTTTTATTCCCTTGTGCATCCAATGTTTATGACTTTGTAATAATGTGCATGTGTATTTTCTAAATAAATTTCCCTTCATTTTTTTTCTGATTTAAAACAGTCCATCAATGTCAAGTTATCATCAAATAGCAGCCAGGGTTTCCAATAAGAAATTCTTTGCATCTTCTTTGTTTCCATTTGCTAACTTCTTCCTTTGCTGACAACTTTACATCCTTCTTGGAATAAAGTTTATAATTTAGTATTGTCTGTTACAATTGTAAATATCTATTTTTTTTAAAAAAATCATTCACATACACATTCATCTTCTTCTTAAGGTTTGTGATGATGGTATTCTAGTTGTATTTTTATATTGGACTATTTCCTTCATCTAATATGCTTATTGAATGCTTTAGAAAAATTTAACTTTATTTAAATATTCCAAATACATTCAATTGTACTAATAGCACATCAAACAGGTTAGTATATGTACAATGTTTTGAGAGGTATTATTCTTCCCTCTTCTTCGGGTGTTGCAGGCCTGACCAGTAACAGTACTACTATGGGATTCATACCTGAACCCTTAGATTCTTGAGTATATTTAATATGCATATTAGATGATGGAAATAGTCCAATATAAAAATACAATACATTTACCTACTATCATGCAATTGAAAAAAAAGGCCATGGTTTTTTTATCTTATACTCAGAAATAAAAATAAAAACAATAAATTATTCTCGCTGGCCAATGTATGTAATTCAATAGTTCATTCATTTTTGTTTACTATATGACTAATGACATAGTTATATCAACTGCAATAACAAGAATATGTGAAGTGAACATTTGAAAATTGCTCTGCTTATTTCCTTTAAAGCCTTCCACGGCCACTGCTATATATGATTCTATTATTAATATTCAATATGAGGAACTTTTTTTATTATTATTTACAGTTAAACTTCAATAATATTTTTAATGCTATTATCATCAACTGTGACTATTACAGTTTATAATAATATCCACTCAATGTCACACTAACATTCTAACTAATCTAAATGAGAATCTGTAACCATAACACTTTTTCATCTATATTTTTTAACTAGTAACTTCTGGATAATTTTAATAGATAAACTAAGATTTACAAATCTATATAATTAATTGATATCAATAGACATCATTCTGTAATTTATATTTTATTTAAATTGTTTTTACATTTAACACATTCAAATGATAATTTGATAATGTATCTATTAAAGCCCAATTTATCTTGTACCTTTTTGAAGACCTTTGCAGTTTCTTCATACTCTTCTCTGTCAAAATCAATCATTAATTTTAATAAGCACTGTTCTAATGCTGTTTACTATTTGCAAAAGTATTTGGTGCTCCATATAGATAAATATTTTAAGTTGTTTTTTTTTTTTTTGTAAAATCTTTCTTTTCATAGTCTATAGATATCGTTTTACAAGTATATCTTTATTTGATTTGAGATTGTAACCATTAATTTTTGCATGGTTCAGATTAATTACCTATTCCTTCTTTATTTCATGAAAATAATTTATTCTGCTTAAAAATATTTTTTAAGATCTTGAATCAATATTATCTTACATGTACTGTCATTAATTTGGATCATACTTTACAATAAATGAAAAAGCTTCATTTCAAACATTTTTATTCTCTCTGAATTTAAATCCTTATTCAAAATAAGCAATCTATTTCATGTGTAGATAACTTCATCTACTTCCAACCCATTTAAGGTCATAAATTTAAGCCTGTTGGGAGATGACAAATGTGAAAAATTGTTTCACCTTATGTAATTAAATACTATCTTCTTTTTAATTAGATAAAATTCAGAACATTTTATATATTTTTTACTATATTGTTATAAAATTGATTACCCTTTTTTTCTAATCTGGCAAGAAATCACATACATAGTAATATTTTACAATCAGGTATAATTAAATATTATGCTTGTTTTTGCAGATTATTTTTATACTTTTTTTTTAATTTTTACAAACTAAATTTTAATGCCACTACTGTGTAAAAAAATAATCTAGAAATAAAATCTATTGGATAAGATAAAGTGATTAATCGGCATAAAAGGTTTAGAGAAAAATATAGTTTCTATATAACATGATATCAATTCCTGATCCAGTTTTTAATTAATTGTTTACTTAATTACTTTTATAGTTAAGATTTAACTTCAATACCAATCTCAAAAAAAAAAAAAAAAAGAACTATTATAGGTTAATGAAGAAAACTTATTTAATTTCAAAAGAATTGTCAATTAGTAGTATTTGATAATTTTCTAGCAATATCAAAAGGGAAAGTTATCTCTATTCATATGGAAATAATATTATTATTTTTATTTATAATTACAATCCATGATAGTATTTAATTCAAGATATGCATACATATATAATCACATAAAAGATTGGTATTAACTTTTTATTTATGTGTATAAAATTTAAAAAAAATTCTATCATTATATGAAGTTCTTCATAAGGGGGGGGGTGTTTATTTATGGAATTATTTGGAAAGATAATACAATTTTTAATTTTCAACATATAAAGTATTAATATTTGTTCTCTCTTATTTAAATCTAGAATATAAGAGTGTTTCCATTTTTGCCTTTTAGAATTCAAGCAAATAATAATACTGTTGCCTGATGACACTATTTCTGTTTCTGATCTAATTATTAATTAGATGCATGCTGAGATCTAATTATAAACATACACAGAAGTTCTTAAACTGAGAGACTTCTGTCTCTCAGTTTAATATTTCAATACGTCTGTGCTTTATAAAATAAATATTTACAGAAGATCTTATTATAATTTTAATATTTACAAATTATAAAATTTATGAAAACATTTTTATGTGTATATGCAGTTTGTTTATATTTGTGAAAATTTTTATAAATATATTCAATGATTATTTATTAAATGTAATCAATCATAAATTTGTTTTACAAGTGATTATTAATGGTGTATATTTTAAATAGCGAGAAGTTGCATAATACAAAGCAAGACCCAAAATAACTAGTATTATGCTCTGATTTGTGCACCTGTTGTCCTATATGCTTCTGCTGTCATATATTTTTTGCAGCGACTCTTTGCATCAATCTGCCAAATGACATCACTATGTGAAATGATGGGTTCATATAGCATATTTTTTTCTAAAGTACATTTTGCATATTTGAAAAAAAAATTATAATGATTGAAATGTTAGAATTAACACTGATTATTTTCTCTTTTTTTATGCAAACAACACTTTTGTCTCAGATTTAGGTGGTAACCATCAGATATTTTATCTACAAGTTCTGAAACATTTATGCAATATAAAGTGCAAACATCTCATGTTGTGCAAAGAAAAGAGTGCAAATTTCACCCCAACACAGTGCCATATTTCAAAGATTTGAATATAAAAGAATTTTTAATTAAATTCAACATGATCCAGTTTATCTATTAGCTATATTTTTTCAAACTCATTTTGTTCAATTCTTTTTTAATCTCTTGAATGAAAAAACGTTTCATTTTTTGTGGACTTGGAAATAGTGGGGGGGAAATGACAGAGTCATTAAAATGCATCATTTTACAAATATTTCCAGACTACTTTGTAAAATGAATAACACATTTAGACCAGTGTATTGCATAAAATGAATAATAATTTAAAAGTGATTAAATTTATAATACTTAAAAATAAATAAGTAATTTTTTAATATGAATTCTAGTTATTTTGGTGTACCCCAGTGTATATTAATAATAAATCTTTTTACCATGCTTATAAACTGGGTTTGAATCTGCAACAAATGAAATTTGAAAATGTTTCCTGAAACCAACCAGAATTAATATTTTTTGGAGTAACCAATCCTGATTCAGAAATAGACAATTCTCTAAGAGAGGCTGAATAGTTAACCATACCATTTACAGTGTCCAATATAAAATAAATCACATTCTATCTAAAGTTTACTCTTCACCTATAAGACACTCTATCTATCTAACTGTATAATTAATATTGAGAGACTCTTTGAATATAGAGAAAAATAATTTTTATGTCTGAGATGGTACTAAGTAAAATTTAAGAATAATTCTATAGTGCGACTTATATTTTATAGTATATATTGTAACACAGAATGTAATAATCATCATTGTATACACACAAATAGTTTCTAAGGTTTATTGTGTAATATAAGATATTAAGATGCTGCAATTAATTGTGCTAAAACAGTAGCACTAAATGAATAACAATGACAAAGTGAACATTAGATTGGCTGTTATATACTGTTTCCAGGTTACCCTATCTTCAAACTGAAAACAATATATTTCATACGTTTAAGCTATAAATATTACACAGAAGTCGTTTTTATATATAATTAATTAAAGAATAGAATATTTATTCAATAAACAAACAAGTATAATATTAAATTTAAAAAATAAATGCTAATTATATGCATAATATAACTAAAAAGCAATTGATTAATTGATATTAACAACGATTGTATTTTTATATTGTATTATCTATCGTTAATCGTAGATTTGTGTGTGAGAGTTTGAAAAAGTCATATTTTCTATTTAAAAAATGTTTTAACAGCTATTTTAATTTTAAAAAGAATAATAATAAATATTTTATTTATAAAATTTAATATTTGTATAATTTAAACATAAATAATAAATTATGCAAACCGAGCACTTACTAGGCAAAAAAGAAAAATGAATTTAGGTGAAATGAAAAAAGAAAAAAAGTAATCAATACAAAACAAATTTATTTGATTACCTAAATGGAAAATGCTAATATATATGCCAAATATGATATTTAGGAGTTTGTTTCTGTCGCATTACCATTAAACTCAAGCCATTACCTTCCATTAACACGTAAGTTGTTTTTTATTCTCTCCAAATAAAAATGAACATTTCAGTTAACCACATTATTTTCGAGCGCAAATAAATATTTCCGGAGTTGTTATCTTTCTTTAAAATAATGTTGAAATTTTAATTTGCATTTGTTCGTTTTTGCCTCAAATAAAAAGGATTGAGTGCATATTCATATATATGTTTATTTTCTATAAAGAGTTGCAGTTTTGATACCTTTCATTAATATAGAATATGGCTGGGATTAAAATACAATGAAAAACTACAGTAAATAAATTACCATATACCCATTGAGCTTTGTCTCTCTTACATTAATTATGTTTATACTTAAAATAGTATAAGTTTATAATACAGATAGATGAGCTTTGTCTCTCTTACATTAATTATGTTTATAATACAGATAGATAAAAAAAATTCTGCAAAGAAACATATATATATAGCTTGTAATTTTGATCATCGACATTTTACTGTAATTCTTTCTGATGAAAACCAATTCTTTAGTTGAAATAGTAAAGATAGCTATTTGACATACAAGTAATTTGTTTCTTATTATTTTTTTCATATATTTCCTTTAATTAGTTTATATATTTTTTTTCTCTTTATATATATAAAACTGATGAATAAAAATACCAAAAAAATATTAATGATGGCCAATATTCACTTTTGGATTGCCAAACAAATAGTGTTTCAACTTTTATAGGTCAAATATAACATGACAAAAATCAATACATAATAATTCCTTTTGTATTATAAATGTTAAGCATACTGTAAATTCATATGAAAGCAGTTTACACTCTAATCATATTTTTAGACAAATATAATTCATTAAAGCTTTTTGTTTTATGTATTTTCAAATTAAAAATTATGCTGAATTTTTGTCATTTTTTAATAAGAGAATAGTTTTACTGTGGATATATGCAATATGAAACTGAAACTTTGGCACAACAGTAATATTGAAATTATGTATATGCTACAAGTGACACACAAAAAATAATATGCATATTTAAAATTAACGTCTATTTCCTTTATAAATATTAATTTTATTAAAGAACATTAATACTAATGTACCATCTATTACATAAAAAATAATGAAATATTCTATGATTATTTATATATATAAATTAATAATTTGAAGAGCATTTTCCATATAGTTTATAGATAAGTTTCAGAAATGCTATAACCAAGCAAAATACTACCTATTACATTATTTAATAAAAGTATTTGTTTAAACCATCCTTAAATTAAAAGTGGAATTCTTTTACTTTATATCCAAAATTATATTAATACTTTACATGTGTAAAAAAGGGAAATATTATAACTTCCTAAATATTTTTGCTATTCAACAAGAATACTTCCATAAATAATAATTAAAAGGTTTTCATGTTTTTTTTAAGTTACAAATATTAATGTCTAATATATGTCATTTATAGAATTTAGAGTATAGAATAACAGATTTTTCATTTTAGGTCTTAAAAATGAATTAGACAAATATTATTACTAAATCGTCTGGATTTAAGTGAATATACTAGTTTCTATTTGAACTATTTTATAGCTGAAATTTAGCTATTAAATATTAGAAATTCTCATTAAAATTAGTAATATTTAAATGTTAAAATTTTTGAAAAATTATAAATATAATCTATAGAATGTTTTTTTTATTAAAGTTGAATAAATATATAGCAGTTTACTGACTGACAATTTATGATGAAAAAGAAGTACAGTAAATAAAAAAAATCATGAATTGCCTTAGGAAACACACCATTACAAACCTTATTACAAAATCTTTAAACATTATATTTATTACTTATTAAATACAATTAAAACAGGCAAAACTCTCTCTATGTATTGCCACTCAGTACAAGCCAGAGTAATCAATGGATGCCAGAAGGCTACTGCATAAAATCCCCATCTAATGCCTACTCATCCAATATCCTCAGACTAGTTTTCTGGCTTGTGGCCTTCAACAGTGAGGAGCCTTAATTGTGCATAAAATTTCCATGTAGTGCCTACTCATCCAATATCCCCAAGCTAGTTTCTGGCTTGTGGAGTTCATCAGTGAAGAGCCTTAGCTTTTATATCCAATGCTTCCCACTGATAAAGGACCCCAAACCAGAAACTAGTCTGGGGATATTGGATGAGCAGCCACTAGATGGGGATTTTATAAATAAGCCTTCTGACATCCATTGATTACTCTGGTTTGCACTGAATAGCAATACATATAGAGTTTTTCCTGTTTTAATAAAAGCTAAGAGCAAGCATAAGAAATAGTGATCACGTGATGTTTATTTAATCCAATGTTAAACATGCAGATTTTATTTTAATTTTTTTATCATATTTCTCTATTAAATGTATTTTTTTTAGTAATTGTTTATTTCCTTCTAATAATCTGCAAATCTCATTACAAGTTACATCACACAAGTTAAATTTTACTGATATGATAGAGTATTTAATAAAGTTTCTACAGATAATCATAATTTTTACATGCTCTAGTAGTCTTTTCCAATTAAAATTCTCTTCAGTAGAAGCATTCATGCTAGAACAACAGTTAAAATTGAATTAGAAGTATAAGATTTTTATAAGAAATATAAAAAATATGTTGTTCTACCTATCTTTTACAAACATTTTTTATTTATCCCAATTTAAATTTTTTTTGATAATTAAAAGAATATTTACTTTTCTTATTTTTCAAACAAAAAATGATCAGCAATCATGCATGCATGCATACAATAACTTTTAATTTTCATATTATAAATTTAACTATAGTAATAACAACTGACCATTCTGGTTTACTTTTTAAAAGAATCCATCGGAAACTGTTTATTACAATAAAAGTAGCATCCAATTCTTCAGTATATTGCAAAAAACATCACAACTTCTTTAAAAAAAATTTGTTTTATTCCTTGATTGGATTTTTCTACAGAAAACCATTTATTTTTTTCAATTTGGGGTAGGAAGCTTCCTTAAAATCTGGCTTTATATTATAGAATAACATTATTTAAAATAATACTAACTAATATGGAAGAAATATTGTCAGATTCTATTTCTTGTACAACTTTGTGAAAAATGCATGCGATTGGCTATGTACAAAAATAAATATTAGTTCAAAATACTTATAGTTAAAAAAGTATTGCCACTATTTCAGGACATTTATTCAAATGCAAGAAGTATAATCAAAGTGATTGTATAATTTGAAAATATTTTCTATTATTGACATTAAAGTGAACCATCATTATTTTTAATCACAAAGAACCTTTTCATATTTAATATTAGCCTCTTTATGAAATTGTATTAAATTTGCCTCACAAACTGTAAAATGGCTAAAATATAAATATATAGCTATTATTATAATTTTTACATAACTAGGCATTTAACTGGAAATTATATTTACAGAATTCAATAATGTGCAACCAATTTCTAATAAACTTTTCTGTAACAACTTTTTTTAATATTCTATGTAAATTATTGCTTGCATTCACTAAATTTTATGTTCATGTTATCTGCTTATAGCACAAGACTATAAGAATTAAGATTATTTTCATTTATGACTCAAAATAAATCTTTTGACAAAACTTTCATGGTTTCTCTTTCAATACATTCTAGATTTTAAATTTTTTATTGAATACCATGTCAAACATCTCAATAACATATTAATATTGAGTGGAATTTTATTTCCTTATGGTTAGATATGTCTAATAAAACAGAGACAAATGACATATTTTGCAAATCTTGAGACAATTTTTCATCACAATGATTGTTAAATATTGAAACCATTCCTGATGCATACTTAGATTTTACATAAAAAAAGAATTAGGATTATAAAATTTTTTAAATAATTTATTTATGAACAATAATATGAAAAACGAAAATACTTTCATAATTGATAATTGTTTTTCGGCCATTCCAAAACTTGGAGGTTTGAAAAATTCTGTTGATTTAGACATTATTATTAATACATCAAGATATTGTTTGTTATTAAATAATTCAAAACAAAGCAAAACTCTCCATACAGTAGTGCCATTTTGTGCCAACAAAGAGCAATCAATGGATGCCAAAAGGCTTGTGCATAAAATCCCTATCTAGTGATAAGATATTGTTTATATTTATCTATATTGATATGTTTTGTAAAGAAGATCTTTCATCCACTGCTATAAAACATTCTGTTCTATATATTCTATATTTTACAAATAAGTCATTTTTTTTCTAATATTGATTCTAAAAACATGTAAGAAATAAATTTTTTATTGAAATATTTACAAAATCCTAAATATATCATTATTTAAAATAACTATTTGTTACTAGTACCAAACATTAAAAAAATAATTGGATTAAATAATATCTTGAAAAATAGTTATTAAATTTTGGGTAGAGTTATCATATTCAACTGCTTTGGTAAATGATCATTATTTTTTTATATATCAGTAATTCAACAATTTAATCTCATATTGTTTTAAATTTTTGCCAATTTTATTGATTGACATTATAAAAATATTATATGAACTTATTAGAAACTCATCATTTGTTTTCAAAGACCTCACATGATTTATTATCATTTGAATAATTGAAATGACCATAATTAAATATAATTATGTAAAACAAATTCTAATATAGAAATTAAATAATTCAAAATCCCTTACCTTTTATTGAAAAAAAAAAACAACAATTTAAATAATTATTATGGATAACAAATTTAAAAGCAAAACAAAAATTATTATGAATAAATAAGTTATATATATATTAAGTAAATAATATGAAGAACAAAAGCAGGTAATACCCATACTCATATTGTATAAAGTGAATAGTATTGAACAATGGACCAATGCAATGCAGAACAGTGGCACTAAATAAAAATTATCAAAAGAAAAAAAAGAAATTAAAATTACTGACATAAAGACCCAAAAGGAACAAAAGATTACATACAAATAAAAAGGAATATTTTTGGAATATACATTTCAAAGGAGTATGACAACTAAAAAAAAGGAGTACAAAATTCTCAAAAGGAACATAGTTTGTTACTTTAATAATAAGATCTTGATTTTAAAAATTATATTTCTTTTGTAATAGAATATTTTTATTCTGTTGCAAGCAGTGTATAATATCAAAACTAAAATTTTGATACAATAGACAATATAGAAATTATTACAATATAGAGAAATTTGAGCCAAAAGATATGCTAATAAAAATTTTAAAATAATCTGTGAAAATTTTATTTATTAAATTTGACAGGGTATTAATGAAATCAGCTTTCTTATTGTTTTGTTCTATTCACTTCCAATAAACTTTTTGTCTTTTCTCCCATTATTTTTGCGCACATTAACTTTATTCTCTATAAATAATTAACATCTTTGTTTCTTTTCATTTTTTAAAACTTGTAGAAATATCACTTAAATAACTGAGTTAATTTTCTAAGTCAGTCAGTAATTTTTATATCTAAGAAACTGTAACTAAACTAAAGTGCTTTCTCTTCCCATTAATCAATTGATCTTTTTTTAAAAAATTAACAAATGCATTCATATAAGGTAAAGACAAAGATTTTCTTTTAAAAAAAAAACTTTTATTACCCCTGATATTAAAAAATTATTTTCAATAAATACTTTATATGTATATTTTTTTGAAAATGTTAAAATTAACACTTGTAAATAATTATAAAAAAAATTAAAAATATATCTACTTGTTGCATCACAATGCAAAATCCAATGTATATTTAAGTCCATACATATAATTTAGCTCAAGTTAAAATCTTTGCATTAGGAGTTGTAATAAATTTGTTTTTTTTTATTTGTCTGCCAATAACAAACAACATTTAAAATTTTATTATCTTATTCATAAGATGAGGATAATTAACAGAAATTGAAAAAGTTACCTAGATCTTCTGTTGGTCTAAAGTTATTAAATCATCCAAGTTGCATTTCTCTGTCTTATTTTAATTATTTTGAAATTAGCTAAAATATTATTTACTAAATAAATAGTAAAATGGATATCAATTTACATACATAAATTTATCAGAGACTCAATTTACATACATAAAAAAGAATTTTAAGTTTAATTAAATCGATAATTTTATTTTATGAATTTATTTTTCTACATGAAAGCTTTTGTTGTAAAAAAAAAAAGTATTTTTTCCCCTAATATATATATATATTAAAATAATAATCTCATAGTTCAGTATTTTTTTACAAAAAAAAAAAGAATTTTTTTATCTTATTATTGCAAGTAATCCTTCAGTTGTATAAATCCATGTGGCTCAGACTTGTGGCTGGAGATCAATTAGATTAAAGTCAGTTCTCCATTGACATATTTAAAAAGAAAACTTTTTTTTTATCTTTTCTTTTTTCCAAGTCATTGATTTTTTTATTTTTTACATCAATAATATCTAAAGAAATAAATATATTAAAAATAATATATATGTAAGGTATTGTTATTTTAAGAAAAAAATGTTTACAGCATCTAAGAGCCTTATTGTTTTTTTTAATTTTTAATTATATATATATGTTTATAAATAGTCTGAGGATATACATAATGAATTAAAATATTTTTTTGATCTCTACTTTTTTTTAATTATCTCTGTTATTTGTTTTTTTCCCCCTTAAAGGAAGAATGTTACGTTCTAATGGTATAAATCAATCTGTTACGTAAATTTCCAGAGCTTCAAATCTGAACTGAATAAAATATTGAATTATTTCAAGTTATAAGAATGCTATTTTTATGTAGTTATACCATAACCATTCAATTATTTTGGGGTAAAAAAAAAAACTAGACAGACATAGCTGATTGGATGAAAGAGAATCTAGACAGTCATAGTTGAAATGTAAAAGATTGTTTCCTTTTTATCTTTTTATTTTGCATTCATAAAAAAGTAAGAACACATTTTATCAGTTAGAGAAAAATCTAATTCATCAGACATTTATTCACACATAAAATTAATTAACCATGACATCAACTTTAATAAAACACACATTCTATAAAAAAATTGAACAATATGGACTCCTAAAGGAAATTATAGAAATTTTTAAAAGGTTCAAATATGACTTAAAGAAAATTAACAATATTTTGAAAAAGCTGTTGAGGATAAACAATTTTTTAAAACTTCTCAACCAATAGAATTTGAGTATGAAGGAGAAACAACAACAACAAAAAATAACTATTTTAAATCTCACCACACACATTCCTATGATATGCAAAGAAGAAACTCTGAGGAAAGTGTATGTTATTATACAGAAACATCAACTATTTAACTATTACATTTTTTATTGCATGGAAGCTCCTGGAAATAATACTATGAATTCATCATTTTTCCATGAGAAAGTTAGAACTAAATACCAATTTTTCACAGACTTTATAGATGTAAAATATTGAAATTGTATTGGGCATTTCTATGCATTTATCTAGTTACAGATCAGCTATGGTGCAACTAGAAAAACAGCTAATGTAAAATTGATTTTGAAAATTAAAATCACATTATCTAAAAGTAATATTTCTGTCTGTATTTACCATTAAATCAAAAGTGGATTGACTTTTGATTTAGTTCTTTATTATATTTCCCTCAACATTTTTACAAGTAATCAAGTCTCTTCCATAAAATATTTAGGAAATTATAATTATTTCAGTGTTTATAAATGAAAAGTATTTATGTTTGACTTAAATATTTTATGTAATCTATAGTAATATTTAAATACAAGTATAGTACATATTCTTTAAACTAGATGTAATTAGAGGAGATTTGAAAACATTATTTCAAGCTTTCTTTAGTCATCTGCTCCATCTTATACAACTTATACACATGACCACATACATATGAAAAAGATAAATGATCTCCAATATATAATTCATGCTGAACCAGCACTTATCAGTCATTCCAAATCATCATCTCCCACACATACATATAAAATCAATATTCAGATTATATTAAGGTAGAAAATCTTCAAACTTTCATGGACAGCCTTTAATCCTCTTGAACTCTTCAGCCATCTATATTATTGGAAATCTGATGGTAGTATGCTCAAAGACCTTGTTTGCCAATCATTTTGGCATACCCATGTTGATTATAAATTATTCTGACCACTTATTTGTAACTCCCTTTAGTCATTCACTCAATCTTATACAACTAATACACATGTCTACATTCACATGAAAAAGATAAATGATCTCCAATATATGTATTTCTTGCTGAAGCAGCAATCATCAGTTGGTCTGGATCATCATATTCCACACATATGTAATCAGTACTCAATTTATATTAAGTTAGAAAACCTTCAATTTAATAGACATGCTTTAATATTCTCTACATAACTGAGGAGTTGGAGCAGAGAAAATTGAAACCTGTCTATTAAAGTTTGAAGATATGCTATCTTAATATAAACTGAGCACCAATTATATATATATATATATGTGTGTGTGTGTGTGTAGGAGATGATGATTCAGACCAACTGATAAGTGTTGGTTCAGTAAAAAAAATGCATATATTGGAGATCATTTATCTTTTTCACAAGTATATGGTCATGTGTATCAATTATATAAGATGAATCAGATAATTAAACAGAAATCAAAATCCCTTCTAATTACTTCTAAAGTATATATACTGTATTTGTAATTAAATATTATAGTCAGCCTGTATTCTGTTCAACTCTCTTCTGTGTATTTAAATGGGCTTAAGGTCCTACATATGAAGGATCAGAATAATTTGCAGGCAAATGGGTATACATCATAATTGGCAAACAAGGGCTTTGAACATACCATTATCATATTTTTAATAATATGGATGGCTGAAGAGTTGGAGGTTGGAGTGGATTGAAGCCTGTCCATTAAAGTTTGAAGATTTGCTACCTTAATATAAACTGAGCATTGATTATATATATATATTGAAGCAGTCGGATCAGAGTTCTATCCTAGCTTCATGACATCTAGCCATAAGCCCACTTCAAACCATAGTACTAACCTTAAATTTCTGATGCAATGGGGCTTTATACGTTCAATCCACACTAATTTTCATAAAGAATAACTTATTTCATAAATGCGTATTAAAATTAATTCCTTCAGATTTAAATTGATTAATTCTATTAATAAATTCATGATAAAATTATTCATGGATTTATATATATTACAACTGCATGGATTGTGCATATCATCATCATCATCATCAACCATTATCAATCCACTGCAGGATGAAGGTCTCTCCAAGTTTAATCCATCTTCTCCGATCTTTAGCTTCTCTTTTCCACAACACCCCTGCACATTTTCTTATTTCATCCCTCCATCTCACATGTGGTCTCTTTCTGGGTCTTTTACAATCTCTTGGAATCCAGTTTAAAATTTCAATTGTCCATCTATTATCATTTCTTTTAGCAATATGTCCAGCCCAACTCCATTTCAATCTTTTATTTTTTTCAATAAGATCAGTAACACCTGTTTGTTGTCTTACCCATACATTGCGTTTTCGATCTCTTCCTGTTATTCCCAACATACATCTCTCCATACTCCTTTGAGTGGTCTGAAGTCTCTGTATTGCTCTTCTATTAAGTGTCCAAGTCTCAGATCCATAAGTAAGAACTGGTAAAACACATTTGTTAAAAACCATTCTTTTCAAACACATAGGCATATTTCCTTTTAGTATCAAGTTATTTCTACCAAAAGCACTCCAACCAAGTTTAATTCTATGATTAATTTCCTCCATTATGTTTCCATCTGTATTAATAATCTGACCTAGGTATTTTTAACTGTTAACTTCTTCTAATTCTTCATAATCAATCTTTATTTTCATATTTTGAGCAAATCGATTAAACATTACTTTAGTCTTTTTAACCTTTATCTTTAGTCCTACTTTTCTACTTTCATCTGCTAACTCCTGCAACATTTCCTGCAGCTCTGAAGCATTATTTGCAAAAACAACTACATCATCTGAAAAATCTAAATGACTTAAATACTCTCCATTTACTTTCATTCCTTTAGTTTCCCATTTTAATCCACAAAATACTTCTTGCAGCACTGCTGTAAAAAGTTTTGGAGATATGGAGTCACCTTGCCTTACACCTTTCTCAATGTTGATTTTTCCAGTATCATTATGTAATCTAATTGTTGCTGTTGCATTTTTATAAATATTCTTTAAAATATGACAATCGCCTGGATCTATACCATGATGATCCAATGCTTTAATCACTGAAGAAATGTGTATAGAATCAAATGCCTTTTCATAATCTACAAATCCAAAACATAATGACAACTCATATTCATTTGTCCTTTCTATGACTTCTCTCAATACCTGGATATGATCTATTGTACTAAAACCACTTTTAAATCCAGCTTGTTCTCTTGGTTGGTGGAAATCCAAAGTTCTCTGTAGACGAGTTGTAATTATCTTGGTAAAAATTTTATATAAAACTGATAAAAGGCTGATAGGTCTGTAATTTCTAATATCTTCTTTATCACCTTTTTTAAATATTAATATTATTACTGCATTCTTCCAATCTTCTGGTACATCTTTATCATTTAGACATTTGGTATATAACTTTGCTACACTTGTTTCTATTTCTTCACCTCCTTCTTTTAATATATCAATTATAATTCCATCATTTCCTGGATCCTTTCCTTTCTTCATACATTTAATTGCATGTCTCACTTCTTCATTTAAAATTCTGGGCAATTCGGAAGATATAATAGATATAGGAGGTACTTGTTCTTTATTACTATATAATTCTAGATAAAAATCTTATACCAATTTCATGATGTCATCTCTCTTTTTAGTAATAATTCCATCTTTTTTTCTTATTGCAGATATAAATTTCCTACCAATACCAAAATGTTGTGCATATATATTTGTAAATATTTAAATATATATGATTGTTTGAAAGTTTCGTTGCATTGGGAATATTTGTTTTTACTTTTAAATAATTTGTTAAAGTTTTATTGATTAAAAGCTACATTCTTTCAATAAGCTTTCAGATTTTCCCTTTCCAAAAACAACAGTTAAATTTTTATTAATTAGAAAAAAAAGATAAGAATTTCCTAATTAAAATCATTTTCTGATTTTAAGAATTCATTTTCTAATTAGAAAATGAATTCAAGTTAATGAGTTTGAAAGCCTTATCGAAGGAATGTATCTAAAAACAACCAGCAAATCTAAAAACATTGATAATGAAAGAAGCACTAGCCTGAAGGCATCAGAGAACAGTATATATAGCTCGGAAAAGTTTGGAGAAGGGAGAAGCCACTTTGTTGCAGAAAAGTGCCAGTAAATTATGTGCTGTTTAAAATCATGAATTCAAAAAGTGTTCCTATCATGGTAAGGGGCTAAATGTCAGGAATCTGGCTATTGTTCCTAAAGTCCACTGAAATCTTCAATGAAGCTGCTGAATCTTTTCTGGACCAATCATGCTGCTAAAATTATGAAAAGCCACTAAAATGCTGTTCCAGTAATCGACTAAATGCATGCCTACATTTTTTTACCAACTCAGACATGCAACCTAAGGATCCAGCCCAGAAGAAATGGGTAATATATATTTTTATAATGAACCTTAAACTTTCTGGCCAGTTGCGAACTTTACTTTACACTCCCTTTAAGAGCTCTTCTCATTTATAATGTAATAATCTTTGTAAAACTCTTTTATTTATGCTTTTTAAATTAGTAATTCTCTCAATCTCTAGTCTTTCAATTTAACTTTCCTTCATTACTATGGCAGTTCATTTACTATATTATTTATATATATTGTGTGATTTTTGATTTATTAATGTTATTTATTTTTAATTATATGCCAATAATCTTTCGACTCGATGATCTCCTTTGTTTCCGTTGCCTTGTGCAAATAATAATATATTAATTCTAATAGTAATTCTCGCCATTAGAACTAGATTTACCGTTCTATCAATTATCGAGTCGAAAGTAATTATTAAATGTGTGTTATTTTTAGAATTGGCTAATAATAAATTATTAGCTCCTTTTTTAATCTAGGGCCCAGCTATTTTTTGTATTCACCAATATGTATTTATTCATATATAATCTTAAAATGTTTTTATTGGAAAAGGGCCGATAAAGGATCAAATATATTCTAATTCAACTTTGTTATTTAAGATTCAGGAAGGGCACAATGATTGGTGCATAATTAATATGATTTACAAATACTTTAAAATAATTTTAGTTAAAAGCTCATTTTACTTTAATTCATTTGATCAAGTCATCACATAGAGCATTCTATATGGGTTTTAGTATTCAAACGATGACTATCAAGTCATCATCTTCAAACATTGCTGACATTAGGGCAATCTTCTGCTCCGTTAGGCTGGTCGGTGATCATATTTCTGTTATTTTAAATTATCGAGGAAGAAAGCACTTCCTCTCCTGTTCATATTAGTCAAAGGACATAAGACTTGTCAGACGCAAGCTGCCATAGGACTTCGATTATCGACTAGCTATCGTCTTCAATTTCAATTTATAGCTCATAATTTGTCAGCACCGTTGCTGCTCTGTTCCGGTAAAACCCACTCTGATGCTCGTAATTCATGATGAAGTGATTTCAATTAAAGTCAAACAAATTCTCAGTTATCTCAAAGTAAATAAGTTTTCCAATAAAGATTAAAGTTATGCTCTAAAATATGTATCTTGCTCTTCATGAATGGATTTGCGAATGTAAAATAAATATCACATTTTTTCACATAAAATTAGAGTAATTATTTCCTTGACTAATGAATACCTTTATCTGCCTTTTATTTCTTGTGGGGGACATAGACATAGACTTTCAAATATTGTGTAATACTCATTGGCATATAATAAGAAGTGCCACTCTTATGATAATTATAAACTTTGTTTAAGGACTAGAATTAATTAATTTAATCTTTATTTAAACTTCAAACAAAACAAATTATTAATATTAAATACTTTCTAAACACACTTGGTTTCTTAGTTCTTAATTCTTTTATGATTATTTTAATGTTAATATTCGCTGTCTGTGTTGGCAACCCGAACATATACATATGATTCGATTTAAAATTATTTTAGTCAGTTTATTATCAGATATTAATGTCAGTTCAGTGGTCTCTGATCCTCACCAACCATTGAGCTAGTTTCTTGGTGCATAGCAATGTGGCATTGATTTAGATTTCTACTAATCTGAGCTGGTGAGTTGGGTTTGAATTCAGTGTGGTGGACGTTTTTCGACTGGTATATGGTTTAGTTTTTGGTCGCCCAATCGTTTGAGCTCGATTTAATAAACCCCACACATACCCTGGAGATAGTAATTATGATCTTAGTTACTCAGACAATTGAGATCTCAATAAATTAAATGTTTTTGTAGAGCGATATTTCAAAGAGTGTTATATATATTTAAGAAAAAAGTTATGCGAAAATTTAATAAATTAAAATTTCATTTTGTAATTTTTTTCTTATAAAAATGTTTTCAAGATTTTTTTTTTAAATGTTCGTTCAGTAAAAGATTAGTTAGTCAGAATAATTATTCAAAGAAAATTAATGATAGAATATATATAAATTAATTATACGTGTACTATATCAGTATATATATTATACGTTTGTGTTATACGCGTTCATGATAGTAGGAAAATTATCGTTAGAAAAGTAGTAAGAGCAGATCAAAGCAAGGGGTAAAATAAATGAAATATTTTGTCTCTGTCAAAAAATTAATTATATTCATCTCAGTTGTTATGATTTAAAATATCCAATATGATATCATGTTAAAAGTTTTAAATTTCAAAGTATTGCTTGCTAGCACATATATTTAATGTTCGCTCCTTATTCTGAGTAGCCTCAAAGTAGGCGAAGACCTTCAAACTGGGAATTATCTGTCAAGCAGTCCAATGCAGTGTGACAATACGCTTTAATGACAATAATTTCTAGAGTAACCTCAAAGCAGATGAAGACCTTTTGTGTACACCAAGCAGCCAGATGCAGTTGGCAAAATGCTTAAATGGTTGACACGCTTTCATGCTAGCAAGATTAAAAATGATATCAACAAATAAAAGTCTTGTGTAATATTAATTTTGACATTTTTTTTGTGTGTGAAAGCCTCATGCTTAGTAAAAATGAGTGGTGAACTCCTATATTTAAACTCAGGTCAGAAATGCGTCAGTTGTTAATAAATGATAAATATTCATCAATCGAATTGTTCTATCAAAAATTAAGTCAGTCATATGTAGTTTGGGGGTCAATGGGTTATTTCACATGCCCTATTGATCTCATTTTGCTTGCTGGTGCCCATATAAATAAATTTGTCAGCAAATTTGATTGTCAGCACAGTTGTGGGTCAATTGTCTAAATAATAAAAAAACCAAATGTGTCCAATACAGAGAATTACTTGTAATACCTGCTAATATATATGTATAAATATTTGTATATCACTAATCATTTGTATAGTTTTCTTTTTTCAGACATGGGAGAACAGTTGAACAGAGAGAAAGTGAGTAATGTTTGTTTCTTATCTTTAATAGTTTTTTTTCTAAATAAAATACATGTCTCATTCAAAGAATATAGAAAGAGCTAACCAAGAAAATATAGGTAAACTAAAACTAAACTAAAAAAAGGCAGATTACAGTAGATTGGGGAAATAATATGTAGCAGCTAATAAAGATAGGGACAATGGAACCAGTATTCAGAGACCTAATTAAATGTACTGAAGAAAAAAATTATTATTTAAGTATACAGAGAGTGCCATAAGTTTGTGATTCACATTGTTTATTATATTATTTATTCACTTTCAAAGATGGAAGAACAATTAGATAAAGGATTGACTGACGATAGTGATGCACCTTCAACTACCTCCAGTGAACAAGAGATCACTTTTAAAAATCAGATCAATAGGAAAAAGCGCAACTATCAAAGCAGAAAGATGGCTAAAGATGATCATGACGATCGAGAGACTTTTCATACGATCCTCAGAGAAATGAGAGAAGACAGGAAGCTAATTATGATGATGATGGAAAGGATTTTAAAGCTTGAGGAAAACCAACCCAGAGATTGCAAAGCATCCTCAAGCAATGGACACTTACAAAGCTCCAAGAGGAGATGGATCAGACCACACCAAAAAAAGTTGTGGACAGCAAAGAAGATGACAGTGAAGAAGATGAGTCAAATCAAGAAACGTTGGAAGAAGCTGATTTAAATACAGACAGGGAAAAAGAAGATGTTCAGACCACCAGTAAGATAAAACCAAAAGTAGAAATGGAACAGACAATAAACTCCGAAATGAGTCTAAGGAACTTGCAGAGACGATCCCTTATATCTTCTGTAGAAATTCAAATTTTTAGGGGTAACCCAGGAGAAAAGCCCATAGATCATCTAGACAGCATTAAAGAATTTTTCTGTCTGCACTCTATAGCAGAAAAGAAAAATGTTATCCTAGCCAGCCATTACTTAAGAGAAGCTGCCAAGGCATGGTGGAAGCTATTAAAAAAACCACCTACCATGATTCAAGGATATGAAAATGCAATTTTAAGAAATATTGGAGTGAAGAAAGGCAGGAGGGCATTTTGCATAGATTGAACACCCAGAAGTATCAAGAAAACTACAGACAGGGATATGCAGCCTACTTCATCCAGCAAGTGACCACATTCAAATCCCTCACAGCCTTCAAATACGAGGACCAACACATAATCCAGATGATCAGACATCATTTACCCCCATGGATCCAAAGAATTATGCTTGGGATGTGCCCTACATCAATAGAAAAGACAATAGACTTCTTGACTGCAATAGACTATGGGAATTTGACACCAACTAGAAAAGACCAAGACTATGACCATTACCAAAAGTTAAAACCATATGTGCCACCTGATCCAGGGAAACAATAAGACAACCATTAAATGACAGATATATATATATACAGACGACCAACTGACACGACCATAGGGAAAATGAGATTTGATTAACGGACCTTATTATAAGCTAGATATTAAAAAAATGATCGCAGTGAGACATGTATAATTTTGCAGTTTGTACAGATGATATTATTCATGCTCATGCTGTTCTCCCAGAGTCTACCAATTAGTCGAGTACACTTATGCGACTGTATCATGTATAAGTAAAGAGATTTTTTTTTCATTGTTTTTTTTTGAAGTGAAATGAAATGAAACAGTCGGATCTGAGTTCGATCCTAGATTCATGACATCTAGCCATAAGCCCACTTCAAACCCTAGTATTAACCTTAAATTTCCAATGCATTGGGGTTTTATAGGTTTAATCCATGCTAATTTCCATAAAGAATAACTTATTTCATATATGCGTATTAAAATTAATTCCTTCAGATTTAAATTGATCAATTCTATTAATAAATTCATGATAAAATTATTTATGAATTTATATATATTACAACTGCATGGATTGTGCATATATATTTGTAAATATTTAAATATATATGATTGTTTGAAAGTTTCATTGCATTGGGAATATTTGTTTTTACTTTTAAATAATTTGTTGGAGTTTTATTGATTAAAAGCTACATTCTTTCGATAAGCTTTCAGATTTTCCCTTTCCAAAAACAACAGTTAAAGTTTTATTAATTAGAAAAAAAGATAAGGATTTCCTAATTAAAATCATTTTCTGATTTCAAGAATTCATTTTCTAATTAGAAAATGAATTCAAAGTTTGAAAGCCTTATCAAAGGAATGTATCTAAAAACAACCAGCAAATCTAAAAACATTGATAATGAAAGAAGTGCTAGTCTGAAGGCATCAGAGGACAGTATATATAGCTCGGAAAAGTTTGGAGAAGGGAGAAACCATCTTTGTTGCAGAAAAATGCCAGTAAATTATGTGCTGTTCAAAATCATGAATTCAAAAAGTGTTTCTATCATGGTAAGGGTCTAAATGTCAGGAATCTGGCTATTCTTCCTGAAGTCCCCTGAAATCTTTAATGAAGCTGCTGAATCTTTTCCGGACCAATCATGCTGCTAAAATTATGAAAAGCCACTAAAATGCTGTTCCAGTAATCGACTAAATGCATGCCTATGTTTTTTACCAACTCAGACATGTAACCTAAGCATCCAGCCCAGAAGAAATGGGTAATATATATTTTTATAATGAACCTTAAACTTTCTGGCCAGTTCCAAACTTTAGTTTACACTCCCTTTAAGAGATCTTCTCATTTATAATTTAATAATCTTTGTAAAACTCTTTTATTTATGCTTTTTAAATTAGTAATTCTCTCAATCTCTAGCCTTTAAATTTAACTTTCCTTCATTATTATGGCAGTTCATTTACTATATTATATATATATATTTATTGTGTGATTTATTAATGTTATTTATTTTTAATTATATGCCAATAATCTTTCGACTCGATGATCTCCTTTGTTTTCTTTGCCTTGTGCAAATAATAATATATTAATTCTAATAGTAATTCTCACCATTAGAACTAGATTTACCGTTCTATCAATTATCGAGTTGAAAGAGATTATTAGATGTGTGTTATTTTTATAATTGGCTAATAATAAATTATTAGCTCCTTTTTTAATCTAGGCCCCAGCTATTTTTTGTATTCACCAATATGTATTTATTCATATATAATCTTAAAATGTTTTTATTGGAAAAGAGCCGATAAAGGATCAAATATATTCTAATTCAACTTTGTTATTTAAGATTCAGGAAGGGCACAATGATTGGGACATAATTAATATGATTTACAAATACTTTAAAATAATTTTAGTTAAAAGCTCATTTTACTTTAATTCATTTGATAAAGTCATCACATAGAGCATTCTATATGGGTTTTAGTATTCAAACAATGACTATCAAGTCATCATCTTCGAACATTGCTGACATTAGGGCAATCTTCTGCTCCATTAGGCTGGTCGGTGATCATATTTCTGTTATTTTAAATTATCGAGAAAAAAAGCACTTCCTCTTCTGTTCATATTAGTCAAAGGACATAAGACTTGTCAGATGCAAGCCACCATAGGACTTCGATTATCGTCTAGCTATTGTCTTCAATTTCATTTTATAGTTCATAATTCGTCAGCACCGTTGCCTCTCTGTTCCGGTAAAGCCTGCCCTAATGCTCATAATTCATGATGAAGTGATTTCAATTAAAGTCAAACAAATTCTGAGTTATCTCGAAGTAAATAAGTTTTCCAATAAACATTAAAGTTATGCCCTAAAATACGTATCTTGCTCTTCACGAATGGATTTGCGAATGTGAAACAAATATCACATTCTTTCGCTAAAATTAGAGTAATTATTTCCTTTACTAAGGAATACCTTTATCTTCCTTTTATTTCTTGTAGGGGGCATAGACATAGACTTTCAAATATTGCATAATACTCATTGGCATATAATAAGGACCGCCACTCGTATGATAATTATAAACTTTGTTTAAGGACTAGAATTAATTAATTTAATCTTTATTTAAACTTCAAACAAAACAAATTATTAATATTAAATACTTTCTAAACACACTTGGTTTCTTAGTTCTTAATTCTTTTATGATTATTTTAATGTTAATATTCGCTGTCTGTGTTGGCAACCCGAACATATACATATGATTCGATTTAAAATTATTTTAGTCAGTTTATTATCAGATATTAATGTCAGTTCAGAGGTCTCTGATCCTCACCAACCATTGAGCTAGTTTCTTGGTGCATAGCAATGTGCTGTCGATTTAGATTTCTACTAGGCTGGTGAGTTGGGTTTGAATTCAGTTTGAACTGACTGAGTTTGAATCTGACTTGCAGTTTAGGTGGTGGACATTTTTCGACTGGTATAATATATATATATATATGGAAGATGATGATACAAACCAACCAATGAGTGCTGGTTCAGCACAAAATATGTATATTGGAGATCATTTATCTTTTTCACATGTAAGTGGTTGTGTGTACCAGTTGTATAAGCTTAAAAGTAGCTGTAAGAGAGTTGATGTGATGTGATGTGATGTACTATGGCTTCTCCTTAAACGAAGTCAAGAATATCTCAGCAATTATGCCCAGATAAACCTGTTAGCCACTTTATTTTGCATTCCCCACTCTAAATTGACCCATAATCTGCTCTATCCCATTTCCACAACATAATCTTTGTCAACTCTATGGCCTTTAAATCTAAATCCCCCTTATCTTTTCCCAAACCCAGCATAAAAACCAATAATTCACTTTCTGTATAATCACTCTTGTCATATTTATTTTTCCACAACTTCATTATATGTACCCTTTCTGTTTTCAAACATTTACATTCAATTAGCAAATTCCTAATATTTTCTATTCCTTCCTTACATAATTTACAAAATAAATTACCCATATTTTTCCATTTATATGTATATTCTTTTGTAGCTAAAGATCCCATTCGAACCTTAAACAATAAACTACTCCCTTACTATTATCATATATTAACTCACACCTAATATTCTGTTTATTTCTATATATATTTAAACTCTTTTTACTCTCCATACTATTTCTCCATCTCTCTAACTCCCTAGTCTTTATTAATAAATTTATTCTTTTATTCCATTCCTTACTACTATAACACTCAATAATCCTCTTAACACAATCATCCCATCTTTTGTACAAATATACTGATATAAATTCTTTATCCAAATCTTTTGCATACCACATTACCTTTCTCACCCATCTTGTTACCTGCCCTTTACTCATGACACAATTAAATACTATTTTAGCTATTCTTTTATTATCCATAAACTGCAATCTACCAAACATTTTCATTTTACTTTTTGCATCTCTCGTATAAAAACTTGACCATCCCATTTCTCCTTGAATTGCCTCCCTTGCTGTCCATACTTCTGCGTCCAATGCATGTCTTTCTACTTCTTTTTGAGCTTTTTCTAAGTAATCTAATATCTTTTTACTAACATATAATGCATCATTACCATATGTTAAACCTGCTACTGCAACTCCTTTCCATATAATGCTAGCCACATCATATTTATCCATATGAAAACACTGTTAATTTCTTTATCAATCCCTTTATTTTCTTTGCTTCATTTATCTTTTTTTTTTTCCATTCATCCAAATAATTTTTCTGATTACTTAAAATAATTCCCAAATAACTATATCTATTCACCACACTTAACTTAATATATCTCAATAAAAATTATACATCTTCTCTTTTGTTCATGAGACTCAAATATATATTATTAATAACAATAAAATTGTTAACTTAAAATCATATGTTATTCTAGATTTTTTACTCTCAATATTAGAAATATTTATCTAATAAAAAATCACATTTAACTGCTAATTCCTTTTTACCACTGAATCATAGCAGAGCAGATCAACCCATCAAGTTGCATACATTGGAGTTTATATATATTATGAGTTAAAGTAGTCTTTAAAATAGCCATTGTAGGATAGAAATCTTCCCAACATTACTTTATTGAGAAAAATCAAAGAAAACAATACTCCTAATGCTAAATGTATAATGGATAAAAACTTTTCATATTTTTTTATTTTCCTAATTTTCTCTCTCATTAAGAGTATCTGATATCTATTTATCAAATAATAATTGAATAGCTAGTAAGGTTGCCTATTAGTCAACTATCTTTAAAATGTTCTTAATTTTTTTGAAACTTAAAATACATTTTATGTTATAGCCAAATTTAAATTCACTGATACATGCAAGACGGATGTGAATGTTGAATATTATGTATGTTTAATGTTATGTTTAGAAACTTTTTGATAAAATTTATTTTTGATTTTTTTATTGTGAAATATTTAGATTCAAAAATTAATAAGTTAAAATATATAATAAAAAATGTGGCAGTTATAACTCAATAACTAAGTTGCTACAACCTTTTAGATGGGTTTGAAAAATAAGATAATATAATTAGGATAACCAATTGGCGATACTGAATCCTAGATGCCGGCTGACCATGTGATTTAATATAGTTTCTTTGTTCTACTATATGGTATAGTTTCCAAGTAAAACAATGATCCATATGAATCTAAATTAGAATATATAGTACATGTATTTATTATTAAAAATATACTGATAAAAGAGTAGTAAAATAATCAATAAAAAATAAATCACATTATACTCAAGTATTTATACAAATGCAATTATAAATGATTAATGAATTTCCCTGTAGTATATATTTTATGCATCAGTCAAATTTTTATTATCCTAATTTAAATGGAAAAATTAAATTTAAGCTAAGAATAATAATCAATAAACTGAATAAAATAAAAAAAAATGTAATAAGTGATAAAGTAATCAAAGTTAGATTTAAAAAAAAAAGCGTATGAATTAATAAATATTATAAAGAAGGAACAAAACTCTGGTTATACACTCCATGTAAATTCATAAAGCGCATGACTGGAGTTTTTTCATTCTTTATAATATTACACGCACAGTCTGTGCTATATAAATAATAGGCTAATTATTACAGTGAATAAATAAAATAAGTAAATATATATAACTGACTACTTTACAATTATCTCTTTATGCAAATAGATACTTTTTCTCCTCATATTTAAGATATTTATCAGCCAATGTTTTAATTCTAATGACATAAGAAAAAAGTAAACTGATAATTATATGAGTCTTGAAAACATTTTAACTGAGAATTGAAAATACAATAATATGATAGAAAAACAAAAACAAAATTGTATAAAAAATGTAAATATAGATAAACAATACTTAGCTTTTTTCTCATAATATAATAATATAGGTATAAAAAAAAATACAAAGCTCACATCTTGCCTATTTTAGCAAAATGTCTATTTCTTTCATCAGGCTTGTAATATTTAGAGTTAAATTTGCTAATGAAAATAATAGCAAAGTTTTCCAATTTGAATCAGCAGGATAGGATCCCGTTTTATTTTTATGAATTTTATAAATAATGATGGTCAAAGCACAAGTCACCAATATAAAAATTTCAATTGCAAAATGACATTTAAAGACTATTATACAGTCATTGTATTAGATAACTCAAGTTAGCCTATTGTCAAACATATACTTACATATAAAGTGAATGTGAATCTTTTTTTTTTAGTTTGATTCACTGAATTTGAATTTTGTTTTTCCGAGTACTAATAAAAATTGTTTTTTTATTATAGTATTAACTTACAAGATTTAAATTAATTTTTAATCAGAATGTAATCTGCCTTAAACATCTGCTGTTTAGTCATGATACTAACTCACCAATATTATTGTGAGTATGCAAAACACTCTCAAACCCAAATGCAAGATAGAGACTATTAAAAGATAAACATGGATGTCTTATCTTTATTCCTAAATGCAATTATATAGGCCAATCTAAAGCATTTTGGAATGACAGCACAAAGATTTAATCTTGCATCTAGATTTGAGAGTGTCCTGCATACTCACTATATCATTGATTAGTTATTATCATGATTAAACAGAGCATGATGAAGGCTAATTACTTTCTAATTAAGAATTATTAATAAAAACTGTGCAGGTAAATTATATTGTTATTAAAGATCTAAATTATTTTTTTTGCAATCAGAAATTCATTACACTAAATTCAATACCCATTTCTTCATGTTTGACAAAGCCAATATAGGCTTAGTTATCTGAGCATTAAATCTTTGAAACTTACACTTGTATATAATGAATTACTACACACCACATAAAATCAATAACTATTACAATTTAATCTTCAAGTCTTTACACATACATTTGAAGTGTATGGTAGAATTAAAATATTGATTATATATTAAAATAATAAGTATCACTATTTGGAAAAATATTTCATAACATATGTGAAACCTTTTAAAATTTTAAAGAATATATTCAGCTGTATATAGTTGTTAAATATCACTACTGCCTTTACTGTAAATTGTAATTTGATATTTTATTGATTATTATCTTTTTATAATTTGTGTATAAAATATATTACCACTCTTTGCCAGAAAGTGATAATAGAACAGCATATACGAAACTATCATTCTATGAAAACTACTAAACCTGGTATTTATTTTTGGAATTTAATGATTTTATTTGTAATATCAGTTCAGTATCTAAAATGCCTTTTAATATATATTTTTTTTTAAATTGTTATGATTCTATATACACATTATTGATTTTAATTTTTGGAAGAATATTTAAAATTAAGTGTATTTTATTGCATCTTGAATATAGTAATACAACAAATAAATAATTTATTAATACATAAATCATTAGTGATCAATTTGTTTTTTTTGGAACATCTTACATAATTCATTCTAAGAATCAGTCAATAAATTAATTAATTTTTAATACTTATTCTATAATATTACTCTGACAATTTACTATATAATTTTTAATTACAATTTTCCAAAGATGAACTTAATGAAAACATAAGCATTCAGCATTTTAATAACTAGTTATTGCAAAAAATTTAGTTCTTTGGTAAAATTTCCAATAATATTTGCAACTATAGAAAAAAACTATTTAGAAAGTTTAAAATGATAAAAACTTACTACTCAAATATAAATCTTAATGAAACTATCTTTATCTACATGAAATTGGATTTCTAATATGACATAATCTATTGTTTATGACAGAATCTTTTGTGTGATAAAGACAAGAAAATGTTCTTTTTAATTTTGAAATTGATTGCAAATTAATTCATAAAATATATTCAGTATTATCAGATATTTTTGTTATTATTTTGTCATATATATAATATAGCAATTTATATATCCATTATATACTGGAAGGAACTATTCTTCACCATGCTAGTATTGACATACACTCTCTCCTGTCATTAATTGTTTTTAAAGTAATAGGTAGTACACCTACAGTTTTAAAACGATTATTGAAAGTACAGAATGCATGTCAATTGTAGCGTATGTGTGATGAATAGTTCATTCCATCATATTACATATATATATATATTATAATCATGCTTAATATTCAAACACTGGAAAACATTTGTAAAGTTTACATCTATATGCATACTCATAAAAATACTTAAGACTTATATGCTATAAATATTAAGAAGGGCTGTTTTTGAAATTGTTCATAAGGACTCAAAAATTCTATATACACTACTGATCACATGCCTAAGACAAGATAAGGAAACATGGAAACAACAGACCTATAACAACCAGGTGATATTATCATTAATAATAGTTTATCATTGACTGCCACATCCATTGATATTTCATGTTGAAACAGTAAGATTCGTATTCGAATCTTAAGTTTCACCTTTTTCTGGCATCTCTCACTGACCGGTCTATCCCGCCCAAATTTAAGCTTTTGGTATCGAGTTGTGTGTGTAGCAATATTGAAAATGTATAAATATATGTAGAATTCAGCATAAACATGCACACATTTCGATCTCAAATTAAAGGCAATAAATAGGGATAAAATAATATAATTTAGATTTCTTTTAGTTATATAATTTTATATAATTTTAATCATTTATTTTGGATTATAAAGTTCGTATTTATTGCTTTGTTTAAATTTCATTTAATAATAATTCTAAAAAAATCTGATGTAATATTTAATTAAAAGTTAAAATAATCTTATGTTCCCTTTTTGTCTTTGAAATTGAAAAGCACCGGTCAGTGATAGATAATAGATTAATTAAAGAAAAATTCCCCAAAGTATAATTAGTAAATGTAAAATGTAAACAATAGAATGGCAGCTTTCTTTAATTAAAATCCAACAAAATGCATTGATTATCCTCAGGGCAGATTAAGTAGAACCTAAAATATCTTAACAAAAATGTGAAAGATCAAGATAAAAAAAAAAGAGGCCATCTTAGACTTGCTGGAGACATTCACTTAAACTTTAGCTTTGCTCTCGATCACTGAGAGTCTCCAAAAATAATAAAAATAATTTGTTCCTGCCAAGGTATGACCGAGTAAAGCACCTAGATTATTTTCCATCGGGAGATGGCCTATCGGATGCCAAACTTTCCATTGCCCATCATAAATTCACCATGAAGATCTGCTGCCTGAACTGAATGAGAAAGCTGCTGCTGCCATGAAATTAAATGAAATATCTAAATACAAGAAAGAATTGCCACTCATGAACTATTTGCTACTAAACAATGGACTCAGAAAACTTCCTATAAAACAGGTACCTGTCTGTGTTCAAACTCTAGAGTACTCTAATAATATGCTATAGCTCTTTTTCATACTACTTATCTAAATTATAAAATGTAAAACTACCATATGTATAACTAAAACTGAATAATTAACTTAATGTGTAAATTTCTCTACTAATCTAGCTTGCCTCATTCTATCTTGGGTGCGTATTTTTAAAATCTACATTTTATCTATATTTATTATTTAATTATTGCATGCTCATCATTATCTCAATTTTCAAAGTTTAAATCTATGATCGTTTGAAACAGTGAATGCGTGTCACATTTTCATTAATATGTACTTCGTCAGGCCGAGGCAGAGACCAGCCTGACATTCTTATTTCCTTAATAACTTCACTTTCAAATGGCTGGCATATTAGTTGTAATAACTCCCAGTTTATATATGTTTTGTATTTATTAAATCTAATGAATAATTCTAGAAAATCACATTTCTTTGAGATTCGCCAGAGTTCTTGAGTAAATGTTGGTAATGTAGGGCTGAGTCAAAAATCTATTTAAACCTCATCATAATCGTTTATACAGTATACATGTGTTACGTTGTAGAGACGCAATGACCCATTCCACCATGAAATTTTCGGATTCTTCAGGGTTGAAATTAACCCCAGTCGTCCTACACAAGCGGGCATAATGGGTGCTCCCATAGGACTTGACAATGTCATGCAGCCAGCCGGCAAAACTGCAACACGGACCGCTTGTCCCTGGTTATGCTTATGTGACACCTTACTTCATCGGGCTGAGTCAGAGACCAGCCCGACATTCTTATAAACCCATTCGCGGCATTGCAGTTTCAATATACTGCCATTCCATATCACCTTTCTAAAGCGTACCACGTGTTCCTTTGCTTAATTTTATTATTCTATATATATCACTCCGCCTCTGCATTATCTTCATAAATCACTCTCAAATAAATGTTTGCCCTTAGTTATAAATAAATATTTTCATTAAATAAATATATGTCTGCCATTACTCTTATAACCCATACTTTAGACTCTTGCATTGCAAAGGCATAAATCCCTCCAGGCATGCATTAGAAATACTTACTCAAGAATTTTAGGTAGCTAGATTACGCCTTCAAATAAGTGAATGCCTTTTGTAAACATTTCAGTATCGGAAATACCGCTACTGAAATCCTCAATATAAAATAATGTCTAAATAAATAAATGTATTCTTTAAAATATAATCATGTCGCAAATTCCGCTACTGAAGCTTTGAATCCCTAACATATTATTAGTAAATGATTTTATTAAAATGTATTAATAAATAATTTTAAACTATACATCTGCAGTTACGTTTCATTTATTTGATACCCATTCTATATAATATTTCCTCGATTATGTAAATATGAATGTTTAATTAATATTAGTTTGATTATTGGCTAACTCGAGGATAAAATCATGAGTCTCTTGCATATCCCTGACCACCGTGCCTAAGGAAATATTTACTAATGTCGCATCAGATGCGTTGTTTCGTGGATTGTATTGTGGAACCGATAAACTATGTTCGAACTCAGTATCACGGGTGGCTTCGCTACTCGATGGTGCTGCTGTTCTGTATGGTGGTCGAATTCTGCACTATGTTTACGAGTCACACGTTTTCTGACTGTTACAATGTTAATGACCAACTTTTTTAAAGTTAAGTCATCTAATATATAAAATAAAATCTTTATTAAAAATGTAGAATGATTCATTTATAAATATGTAAATAAAAGAGATATACATAATCGAATGAATACAAACCAATGTTATAATATTTCAACAGCATTATCAGCAGAGTAGGAGAGAGGATTATCAGTGCCCTTGTGGAAAACAGTAATTACCCCCCCCCCTTTAAAAAAAAGAAATTCTTAGTGATTTTATTTACATTCTAATGTTGCATTAAATTTAATATATATAATTATAAATTTATTTTTGGAGCTTTTATAGAACTGAATTTAGATGCAATATTATCACTATTTAGTGTATTGCATATGTCATCCTCTATAGCTATCTTTGACAAATTTACCAACCGATTTTGTTTCATTGTCGAATGTAATTTTTTTTTTATGATTTTTAACTTTGAAAATGATCTCTCTCCACTAGCTACACTTGTAGGAAAAATTAATAAAATTATCATTAATGTGCTCAAAATTTGCGAATAAAACGGTCAAACCATTTTTATGAAAATAACTTAGAACATCAAGTGTTTTTTTTTTTTTTTAATTGAGATAAGTCACTTGAAAATAATTTTTAAATAGATATAGTTCTTCATACAATTCCTCTCTATTTATGTCTTTATTATAATCATTGTCCACTGAAATGAATTTGGAGATTGAAATAATATTTTTTTTAGTTTTTCTAAATCAGTTTCTCCAAGTTTATTTATAGCTGACACATTTCAAACTATTTATTGTGGGTTCCCATTTGCAAGACATGCAATTGTCTTACCCAATATTGCGAAAAAAAAGTTTACTCTGAATTTATCTTCAAGTATCATAATAATTAATTTTACTTTTTTACTGTTTCTCACTACATTATTACTTATGAAGTGTGGGTCTCTTTCTAAATCTTCACATAAATGTTTAGCTATTTGAAGTAAGAACTTATAACAAACATTTGTACGATAATTACTGAAAAAATGTTTTATAATTTTAATAGCAATCAAAGCATATGAAATATTTGTTTGAAGATTTTGGCAATATTTGACTAACAGGATTTATAAAATGTAGTACATCATGCCATAAAAGAAGAGAACATAGAAACTCATGATCTTTTAATTTCATAAATATCTTAGCTTCATGATTACTTTCTTGACAACAGTGTCATCAAAGAATATTTCAAACAATATATCATATATTTCTCCTGCTAGATGTTTCAGTGGTTGAAGAACATTTATGTGAATTTCCCATCTAGTATCCAAACTGGTTTTAATATTAATGAGGTAATGTCTTTTTTTAAAATAGCCCAATAGATAGCATGAAAAAATTATAAATTGCTTATACAGTTTCAAAAACACTTATGGTTTCTGAATTTACTTTTGCAGCATCATTAACTACTAAATTTAAACTATGAGCTGCACATGACAAAAAAAATCTGTAGGATTTTGATTTAAAATTAATTTTTGCAATCTATTTTTCTTTCCTTTCATATTAATCCCATCATTTGCCTCATATTTTTATATCTAAATTCCAATTTTTCAGCTTGTTAATTATTATATTATATAAATTTTCACCTGTGGAATTCTCAATTGCTAAAAATCCCCAAAAATGCTCTTCAGCAGATATGTTTTCATTGCAGGAAACATATCTAATGATAACTATCATTTATTTAGAGTAACTTCCATCTGGAGTACAATCTAATATAATAGAAAATTACTTAGCCAATCTAATAGATGACAAAATTTTATCTGTTATAGCATTACTCAGAAATTGAATAATTTTATTTTGGATATCTTAGCTCAAGTAATTGCTCTTATATTTGGGTTTTAGTGTTCTATTTATGTGAGTCTTCATAACTGAATTAAATTTAGTGAATAAGTCAATTAATTTCAAAAATTACCATTATTTTTTTCCACATAGTTTATCTGAAGTACCACATAAAAATAAACATTATGAAGGAAGATATTTTATTGTTTCAATTATTCTTACACATACATTTGACCAATGTTTTTTCTATAATTCCACAAGTTTTTGATTTTCTGCATCAATGGTCTTATTGTCTGTCAGTTGGATTTTTAAATCATACCATATTTTCACATGTATTGTGTGAACAAGACTTGTTTCGTGTATGTGAAGTGTATGATATAAATTTCTCCAGTAATTATAACCATGTGATACAAAATTTTATGCATAGTCTTTATGATTTATTGAACAAAATAATTTACAAGAAAAGCAGAAAACACTATTTTTTGAATATCAATAAATTAGCCATGACCCACATACTAATTCATCATTTTCCTTTTTTATATATTACACATTATTAAACTTTCTTCCTTCAGAATTCTAGGGATAGAATATATCCTCATTTTGAATAGATATGTATTCAACCAAAGTAAATTGAAATTTGGCAGTAATTTTAGGTCAGTTTTCTGGATCTTCCAGTTCATCAATTGAAAAGTTTTGTTGTTCTTCATTGAAATCTTTATTTGGATGTTCTTCATAAAAATTTTCATTTGGCTGTTTTTCATCAAAATTTTCATTGGGATGTTCTTCATTAAAAACATGAGTTGGTTGTTTCTTTTCCAAAACCTCATCATCAACAACAGATGAATCCTTGTCCACATTAATTGCATGAATCTTCTTCATTTGAAGGTTTAAATTTTTTATAAAGTCATAGAGTGCTCCAGATTGTGTTTGTTATAATTTTTCTTTTGAAGCCTTTCTTTGTCTGTTTTGAAAACCAGACATTTTTTTCTACCCCTTTGTATTATTATATCTAATGAAGAAGAAGTAAATTAATTGTTTATTAAAATATTATATTTCAAGTTCTACCCTTAATTTTTTATATCAATTTATTTATTATATTAGAATCACTAATTGATGTAAATTTGTGTGTCAACTGGTATTTAATTTTAACATGCATATCTGTGATACAGGTTGTATTTAATTCTCAGCTATGTTGTTAAAAGTTCATTAGGATAACATTTTTATTTTTATCATACATTCTCTATCAATTTAGTACTTCTTTAACTTCAAGAAGGAATTCACACATTATAGATATTAGAGGTTGCAGCATAGAAAAAAATAACCATTTTACCTTTTAGCTATAGCTTTTCCATCTAATCCTAATCTTAATTATAAATACATCTCATAATATTGATATTATATATCTGCACAATTCACTGATTACAAAAATCAATAATAAATTTTGTGAAAAAAAACTTCCACAAAACTATATTGTCTCAAGTACTGAATTTATTTTTACATATATGTGAATGTCTTATGTAATAACTCATAATTTTGTAATGTTATCAGGTACTGCTACATTGTAGTGCATTGATATATATTGTAACTGACAAAACTGCAGATAATCACTATAATGAGACTCTTTACTGTAAACAGAACAATTAAATATATTTAAAAAAACACTATAAATGAGAATTAATAAATAATAATAATATCTCAGGATTATGAAATTCAAATATAATTGCATTATTTGTAAATAAAAATAAATAAATAAATTGCTTATATATTTGGCCAGCCATATATCAATTCAAACGTTATTTCATGGTTTAAAATATTTAAATAGAATAAATAAGATTCTTAACATTTTAATCGTTAAGTTAAATTTTTTTAATTATAAATATGGTTAAATAATGTCATTTTATTGTATTTAAACCATATTTTAATTAACTAAACAATATTTAAACTGTGTATGAGTATTAGCAATAAATATAAATAACCTTACTACTATAACAATATACTTTTAAATAAATGCATTCTAATAATACCATGTGACCATATTTATTTATTAATCTAAATAATAAAAGATGGAAATCAGGTAATTTAGTAAATATAAATATGAAATAAAATATAATAATAAATTAAATTTTCAGTATTAGAGATAAATAATTTTTAGCAATGTTAATTGTGGTACCTCCTCCTATATTAATAACTGTACAGGTGTACCTCTACATGTTATGGGACAAAACAAGTCATTGAAGAAGGTTATTAAGCCAAAGATAAAGAAAACAAGTATTAATAATTATATGTAACAAAGCTAAATATGTCGTCCCAAAACAATCTCTTACCTAGGTATCATAAATGATATAAGTCTTGGTTACTTCTTAAAATACAAAAGATTTACCTTATTAAAGTATAATCCCTTTAAAATGTGGTATTATCTTGTCTAGCTTTTATAGGTATTTACATAAGATGCTTATCTAAGCAAATTATATAGTCTATATATAATAATAAGTTAAAACAAATATCTTTGTTGTAATATATATATATATATTGTGGAAATAAATTGAAGTTTTCTATTTGTTATATATGAATACATAATTTTCAACTGAAAGAAAAGGTAATAAGTGTAACAAAAAAGAAAAAAAGAAAAAGAGTGCAGATTTAGTAAGCATTGGGCAGAAGATTCAACACATATAGAAGAGCCCAGTTTGGACAGAGGATTTTCCCAGTCAATTTTTTGCATATCTAAATATTTATAATAGATAAATGTACACAAGAATCAATTTATTATTCAAATAAATTATATTATGTAGACTTACTTATATGTGCAAGGATTATTTATTAAAATATTTGTTGTTTATTAATATCAATACATTGCACCTTTAATATTTAAATTCACTTAAAGCATTTAAGAGTTCCAATTATTTTTATCAAAATATTCATGAGTGGTTTTTTTTAAAAAATGATTGAAAACCATAGACATATTAATTGTAAAATCACTGAGATGTGAAAAGAATTAATCCTGATAGAACAATAAATGATGACAAAATATTGTTTTTTGAATCAATCCATTAACATGGTAAACACTTTTTTATTTCAATTTTAAAGATGCTAAGAGAATAATTAGTATTTCCAGAGAAATAAAATTTCTAATTTTAGCTATTTCTTATAAAATTGTTTACAAAGAGTAAATCCATGAATTTTAAAACTGGTTTAATTAAACAAATATCTAAATGCATGTATTTAAGTAATAATTCTTTAAATACAATGTTGGTATTTGTTATAACTGTAACAGTAGATGACTTTTAAAATTTGCCATTTCATCATCTTAGGTGAGAAGTATGCACATAACATTTTAAAATATATTTAAATAAAATATTATACTTTAATAAATTTAATGTACAAATGACAAGGTTAGAACAAATATTTATATTACAGATATTAAGATAAATGAATTTTATTTTATTTACCATTCTCACAATAATTGAGATTTTATTTCAGATTTAAAATAATTCTACCTAAATATTTTAAAATGGTATTCCTTTATATTCAAATATATCAGAGAATGATAAACATTAATGCCTACACCAACACATTTAATTATTACATTAAAAGTTTTTGTCACTATTTAGCTTTATCATTATTGTGTACACTATTATTGCTTTATTCTATTTTAACTAATTTATCCACATATATACAATATTATGCATTTTATTAGCATATTATCCTTTTTATTTTTTTTTCATGGGTCTGTTTTTAAATCTAAATCAAAATTGCTACAAGAATTTCAAATGCTATAAAAATATGGGAAGACATCTTGGATTTATTTATTTTTTTTTTAATTTTGGCCGATATAATAAATTTAAGATAGTATTTTTATAATAAACCAATAAAAAATTTTGAAGTTATGTTTATTATTATTATTTTACAAATACCAAATAACCATCACAATATATCTATATACAAATGACATGGATATTAATAGTAAAATGGACTATAGCAACATGATTTGAAATACACATCATGTAAATCCAGTGTAAGAAGACACAACTGGGAATATCATGAGAGAAAAAAAAACTGTAGAAAATTATAATTGACAAATTGTATTTCAAAAAGTGATTATTTATTTTAATATGTTTATATTTTATTATTTTGCAAAAATAATGAATCAATTAGCATTAAATAATAGTTGTAGCAGAACAAAAATAAATGTATTCTTAATTCTGCACCGTTTTCATGCCCCTCTTGTATCAGCGTCCTTATGCCTTGTTTGCCTCGCTTACTGTCTTCCTCCAGCCCTGATTACCAGTATTTAAAAACACAAATTCTGAATCAAGAAATATAAATAAAAGGAAACCTCTTACCAATTAAATTTCAAGTTGGTAAGTATATTAATTTCAAGACTATCTAAAATCCAAAGCGAATTTAATAAGCTAGATCTTAAAAATTAAAAGATAAAAATATTTCATGTTCTACGTACATATATACATATATGTCTACAAAATACAATTAATCAATAATCAATTTACGCTTTAAAAAAATTCCAAACCTAATTATATAAGAATAAATCAATGACTGCATAACACTAGAGTTTTAGCTTGATTCAGACTCAGTGTTTCTAAATTTAGGTAGCGCTGTTGAAACATCTTAGCATTGGTTTGTATTCGTTTACTATTTCATCTAGTATTATGCAGTCATTAACTAATTCTTATATACATATGTGTATGTGTTTGAAAGTGTATATGAAAAAATGGGAAATTAACTTTTTCCTAAAATGTTTTAAAGTCGGATATTTCAATTTAATAAAATCATAAGGAAATATATTTTAAAAATCCTCTCGTCTTTACTCGGAGTGATTTTAAGATGGAAGATTTAATTTTGTAACATTTCTAAGATGTTTTGTAATGTAATGTTATTTGCTTTTCCGTGAATTGTAAATAGACACCTTTTTTTTTTTTGAAAGAGAATAATGAAGATAAAAAATGTGGGATATTAACTGATACTTGTTGAGCTTTCCATTAACACCAATGTAATTAAAAAAGACTTTCAGCTGTTTTTAAGATTTCAGATGTCAGGAAAAGATCTGGAGCAGCTGTTTTGGAAATGAGACAAAGATGTTTAAATATATTTGCGGAATATATATATAAGTTTATAGGTGTGCTTATGTTTTCAATCAACATGTGCATAGATATGAATGGCCTTATAGTGTAGTACTTAATATATATATTTGTTATGACTTTGTCCTGAGATTGACATCTAGTTCAGGCTGGAATCCCCCCCCCCCAATTTTTAAGCAATCTGGTTGATCTCATAGCTAATCTACTTAGCAATTCAGTTTTTTGGAATGCAAATATATATCCAGCTGTTTTCCTAGGAATAAAGCAAGAAACAAAAAATACTAATTTCTAATTATCTAGTTATTCGATTAAACTATTCAGTTCTACATTTTTGTCGCTACATATGTCAAAAGGATTTTCATCTTATAGTTGATAAGTTAAAAATGTATTTATTTGCTTATCTATGTAATAATGTTCTTGGTCCCAAACAATAATGGGGCAGTTAAGTACTAATGTACATTGACCAAATTATAATATTTCATCAGCTATGATAATTTTTCATTCTTTATTATCTCTTAATACAAATATATATATATATGTGTGTGTGTATTGTATCGAGAACTTGTTAGCAAACTGTGGTTTATTTAAATAGCCCATGTATTGCTTACTCATCTGAAATACATTTTTTTAATCCATTTTGAGAATAACATATAATTATATAGGTAATTTATGGATAGAGATGCCACTTTTCTTCACCATTTTCCTATGGAAAGACTGTGATAAATGAGTAGCAATTCAAACGCAGTCTGATTACATACCTACTAAAGACTCAGCTGGAGAATCTATTTTTCTCAAGATAAGACAATGAGATTAAAATAATAAGGAACATATACATTTTTATAATATTATTTAATAATTAAATAATAATAAGGATAAAACAACACAAAAAATTACATAATATATATATATCACAGCTATATAATAGATCCCTAACAATTATTCTATACTATTAATCAAGATATACATAAATATTACTAAATATAATTTAACATTTATCACATATAAAATAAATAACAAAAAGAATTTTTTCTTATGTATATTAGGCCTTTTTCGATAAAATATTTTAATATCTTTCCGCTGCAGATTTCTTTCTGGTATAAAAGTATAATCATACTATTTGAATAAGACAGTTGCATTTAAATCATTATCTTTGAGTTTTTAGAATTGTCCATCTGTTTTAAAGAATTTTTATTTTGGTTATTTCTTGAGATGATAGACCGTTCTCCATATTACTTAGACAATGATTTGGAAAAGAAAACAAAATGCAACTTCTCTTCTTGATAAAACAAAATTATATTTTTATTAAATTCAGATTTCAATAGACATAATCGCTGGTGGCCGAGTGGTCAGCACAGCTGCTTTACAAGCAGTTGTCTCCGGTTTGCGGATTCGCTTCCTGACGAATGCTTTGACACATGAAAAACAAGTTCATCTTTTTAATAATGATCTCCATAAAAACAAAATGAATCAAACATTTCTTAATAATATTAATACATAGATTAAAATTCTTCTCTATTTATATTCAAAGGTGACAGACATTTAGTGCAAGTAGGTAACTTTAAATAGCAGCTTCTCATATATTATTCTTTTCTTTAAACTCTTTAGCAGAGCACTACTTCAAGTGATTCAACCATCAATAGCTTCACATGAGTCCAGGATTACAGTGAGCATATTTTAAAATTTAACCTATCATATATTTATTTAAACCACTAAACATCACATGATCACCATCTCTTATGCTGGCACATAACTGTTATTAAACAGGCAAAACATTCCAAACAGTACGGCCACCCTGTGCCAACCAGACTAATCCTAAGATCTAGGTGCAGTGCTCTCAGATCCAAGGCTCAACACTGATGAAAACCACAAGCCAGAAACTAGACTGGAGATATTGGATGAGTAGACACTAGATGGAGATTTTATGCACAAACCTTCTGGCATCCATTGATTAGTCTGGTTGGCACAGGGTGGCACTGCTGTATGGAGAGTTTTGCCTGTTTCATATATTTCTATCCCATAACTTAAATTATGCAGAATTTAGTTGTTGTTTTTTTTACTTTTAGAGCTTACATAGGAATTTAATTACTTGAAGTCAAATACTATAATTCAAGGATTGAAATTCTCAATAATATAATTAAAATTTCTCCATGTCTTCTTCTCTCCCAAGAAAACTACAAATTATAAAACAAAATTAATTGTAAGTCAAACTTGTTAAAAGCTCTTGTCACATGGGCTAAATCCTTCCACCACCACCACCTCCAAAATTATATCTATTCAATCAAAGATTTTTCTGTAAAAAAATCTAATTATCATTCATATATTTTTATCAATAAACATTTCTTTTCCTTAACATGTAGATCTTTTCTTTTTTTAAATACTATACAAAATTCTTTACTTAGAATAATTAATTAACATATTATTTTATCTAGACATTCTTTTTCATTTCAATCCACTTCAGTCAAAATATTAACATGGAATTCATATTATTCTATTAATACTAAGGTACTTTGATATTATTCCTTCTATGACATGTTACTCCAGTGATGTATTATTCTAAATTTGCAATATGTTTAAAATAATTTCTCCCAGGAATGTGCAGACAAACTTAATTTATAAAATTTTTCATCAGATCCTGTGGAGACATTATTTTAAATGTATCAGAAATTTAGAATAATATATCATTGTAGTAATACCTCATATCACTTGTAACTTCAAATTTAAAAAAAAAATGGAGATATATATTTATCATGGAAAAAGAAAAAAACAGTTTGTGAAGGTTTATAATATTTTTGTGACTTTTTATTACAGCATTTTATGCTCTCAAAGCCACCCCCCCTCTTTCCTGGCATATTATGGAACTTTGTGCCATCAACAACACCCAGCATGTGTAATACCAAACTTCAAATCTTAAAGAATACATCTTATATCTGATGGTGGAGAGATATATTCTTTATGTAAAAAGGAAAAACAGAAAAAGAACTCTGAAACATTTTTTTTAAATTGCAAGCTGTAACAGAATTTTAGCTTTACATTTTTTTAACCTAAAACAAAAAAATCAAATTATAAGATAAAGTTTTAACTTTATCTAAAAATAGTAAACTATAAGTTTGATCTTAAAAAAGACATATATAAAGTTTTAGCAAATAAAAAAATCACAAATATATAAAGTTTTAGCTGTAAATGTATTTTTAAATATAAAATCTTATTACATCTGGGTCTCATTTTATGTGGTAGATAGGTTCCTTAGAAAATGTGCACAAAAGAAATTGCACAAAAATAAACATAATTTATCTTGAAAAATGGGATCGCATAAAAGCAAAGCAACAAGAAAAAATTACTTTAAAATTCGCATTAAAAAAATTAGGAAATAAAGTATGACTAATAAAAAATTTCATATATTTGAAAAAAATTAATACAAGACAAACTTTTTTACTTTTTTTTATTAACTACAGTATTTAATTTTACATTAATTCATACATATTTTAATCATTACAGCTGTTTACAATATGCGTTCATTTGTGAACTAGTAAGAAATCAGATTCGTGACGTTTTGTACAACTTGCGCCACTTTCAATCTTCAGCTGTGTTAATAGTTTTCTGTTTCTATATTAAAAAAATTGCAATTAAAACAAAAAAATTATACATTATCATTAGAAAGATTATTTTCAGTTTATAAAATCAATAAAATCTTCGTTATTATTTATTTTAAAAATCTAAAAAAATATTTATTTCTGTTAATATCTAACAAAATACTTATTAAAAGTTCAAAATTTTTGAATATTTATTGCAATATTTTTATAGGGACGTATAAATCTATTATTACTATTATTATTATTTACTCATTAGTATAAGTAGGTTATTTACATAGAAGCTAAGATCTAAATACATCTTCAGGCCATATTCACCTTAGCTGCTAATATAACTTTTTTTTTTTTTAAAAAAAGTATTTAAAGTCAAAATAAGTTATTAATAATTTAAAATTTTTGATATCTAATAAATATAGTGAAATATGAATGATATTAAGAAGAAACATGAATCATATAACTTCAAAATCACATTAAAATAATCTGCATAAAATGAGACCCAGGTGTACTGACAAATGATGTGAGAGATTAAACTCTGTTACAGTTTGCCATTTAAAAAAACATTTCAGGATTCTTTTTCATATTTTTTTTATAATGAATATATCTCTTTCCATCATTGGAAATGTGTTTTTTTAAAAAGTGGTATTGCACATGCTGAATGTTTATGATGGCAAAAAGTGCCGAATTATGGCAGGAAAGGAAGGGTGTGTTTGATGGCACAAAGTGCCAAAATAAAAACTCACAAAAAGTGCTGTATTTAAAATTCACACCTACCTGTTTCTATTATCATAATGTGTTTTTTTTACTTTTTACATAATCTCTCCATTTTGGTAGCATGAAATCATTAAAAGTAAATAGCACAAAATCACACAGGTCAACATATTTTACAAGTTGGTGATATGTATATATGTGAAAAGTTGGTAACATGTATATATTTGACATGGATTCATCATGCCAAGATTTTATGCTGACATGACATCATAAACAAAAGCTTTGAATAATTATTACTGGACAAAAACATCACCAGAGAAATAAGTCATAGCAGAAATAATACAAAAATACTTTTTATAACAGAATTTAAGCAATGATAATTTATAGTCATTCTTGTTCAATATTTCATAAATCTACTTAATTTTTTTTTTCTTTGTGCTTAAAAAAACATTCATACTTGAATAAAATTTAAGTTCAACACAGACTTTTACTAATTTAATGTAACTGAAATATTTAAGAATTTTAATCCAAAATATTTTTTAATATTATTATATTTATATTTTTTAATAAAATAAAAAAACTGTATATATTACAATGCAGATTGTTTCTAGATTGAGAGCATTTTAGCAATATATATATTAACTTTTAAATAAATGCTTTGCTTGAGTTGGTTTTTTAAATCTAATGTCCCAACTCCTCACTGAAGAGACCCATAGGTCGAAACTGGACTGGGGATGGGGACAATCCAAGATAAAATGATTTGAATGTCTTCTCTTGTAGTAGCATTTATCATAAATAAAGCTATTAGCACGCTCTTAATTTTATATATATATATAATGAAATAAAGTAGTGATAATATTCTATAGATGATTTATGTGATGTCTATACAAAGCAATCTATCAAACACAAATATTTTCACATGTTCAATATGTTAATCCATTAGTTTATTTATTTTATATATTTGTGTGTTATTTTTCAACTTCTGCAGCAAATGTTTCTGAAGGACTTTAATAACTTATTATAGTTTTCAATTGTATTCTATCTTCAGCCTTATCTTTTCAATGAAAGCAATCAATATGGTATATCATTACAATATATTTAAGAAATTTTTTTTATAATTTAACTGAGATCTGCCTCTTCCACAAAAATCATCCTTAAGTTCACAATAAGATATCTTTTTAAAAGTCTTTTGCTTTTCATTCTTATCTAATGTCCATATAAACAAAGATATTGTTTTACGACAATAGAATCCATAATAGAACATGTAGTAAGCTGGGTGTATATGTGTGTGTCTAGTCTGATCAGTGACTAATAAAAAGTATTAATGTCTGCTCATGTATGTAATTTAAAAGATCTGTTGAAAAGTAAATTTAGCATATCCAGAATGTAAATGTATTCAACACTGCAATCAAAATGTATATGAAAATTGATCATCAAGAGTGATAGTTTATTTGTGTTCTAATTAAATCTTACCAAAAGCTATTACAACTTCATTAGTAGTAATGATTACAAGATAATTATTATCTCTTTATATATAAAAGGAGCTGTTTGGTCAGGGCCACCATATATGGGTGTACAGGTTGTGCAGAGCACAAAGACACTTCATTACTGGGACACCAAGACACCAAGATAATAAAATTTATATCTAAATAAAATTGTTTACATTTTCAAATCATTTTATCATTAAAAATAATTCTAAGTGTAAATATTTTTGTTTAAATATAAGATAAATACTTCCTTAATTAAACTTATTTGTGACAATTACCTGAGCTTCAAGTCTCTAAGAATGAGCTCAAAATATATTACATATATACTCTTATCATTATATTAAACTGAACAGACTACATTTTTTTGACATTATAATTAATAAAACTTATACACAAATGTTAGATTTCCAAATCACTTTATTCATAGAAACACATTCTGATTATAAATACTTATTAAACATAAGAAAAATATTTCTTTATTCAAACTTATTGTGGCAATTGGTCTAGTCTTAAAAATATTTCATATATACACTGCCATTGCAGAAAACCAAATGGGCCCATGTCCTTTCATCACTATAATTAATAAAAATTATATGTAAATAAAAATGTTCAGGTTTTCCAAACATTTTTATTTAAATATCCTAATTTATATAAGAAGTAACATATTATTATCAATAATTTATTTAAAAGTAAAAATTATTTTAAAAATATTGTCTCATAATTACAGTAATTCTGCATATGTTGAAATTATCTTTATCAAAAATGTTTTACACATTTTAAGTATGTTGCTTACTTTGGTGTAGTGGTAGAGTGTTTGCCTGTGAAATGTTAGATCTTGGTTCAGTGCTCTTTTGTGCTAACATTTTTTAATGGTATTATGTTTTTTTTTAATTTTTTGTTATTATTATCCCATATCACCTTTTACATGTTTTACTAAAAAGCTTTTCTACAATATATATTACACCATAACATTATTATACAATGGCAAATTAAACAATCACCTTTTTCTTATAAAATATATATGTTCTCCAACTTTATAAATAAATTAATATAAGAAAGAGATTTTGTATTTAGAGCATTATGTAAAAATATATATTTTTTTGTTGTAGATTCTTGAAAATGACTGTATTTGTGTAAAAACAGTTAAAACATTGGAAACCTATAATATGTGAATTTATATATATATGTTCATTAGTTAATATATAGAAATAAAGTTTTTGGAAAGAAATAAGAAGTTTATGCATTTATTTATAAAGAAACTTTTCCTATTTTTTAATAATGATATTATGTATTCTTTAGATGTTGTATTATCTTTTTACACATTTTACTAAATAGTTTTTTTCTTGGGTACATTCTTTATCTAAAAACACAATTGATCTGTAATCAACACTGTAATTCTAATCTAAGAAAAACAGAATGAGTAAAAAACATAATTTTTAAAAAGATATTTTTGTATGCTATATTATTTAATTCTTAACAAATTTCATGCAATTTTTTATTATTGAATGGAAACAAGTGAAACATTTTTACTGTAATAAATAGCCTATTTATATATTTATAAGCCAGAGGTTTATTTCCTTCTTAGTAGAAAATGTCAACAAGTTTTGTGTCAGGAAAATTCTGATTTAAGTTTAACAAAAGGATTTGGAAAACAAAGAACTTTCTTTTTAATAAGAAAGTGTTAATGGTATGTAAGAGTTGCATTATTTACAACTGATCTAGTTTGATGGTCCTAATAAAGTATAAACAATATAAATAAGAAATTTTAAAATATTGAACTATATATTGTATGTATATGACTCATTTCAAACAGATATATTATTTATCTAAAAAAAAATTTATTTTATATATATAGATTTATGTGTACGTATATTATATGTGTAATATATAGTTGATAAATTAATAAGCGGTGAATGAATATAATGTTGTAAGAAATAATATTTTAATATGTTATTTTTCTTATTAAATAATTAATATATTCAGTTATTTAGTTTTATTTCTGTAAAATAAAACATTAAGAAAGAAAGTGTAAAAAAGGTGATCAGATTAGTAGATAAAAAGAAATGTGCACGTGCAAAAGAGTGTGAAAGAATAAGAATGTCTGTATAAACACTTTTACACCTATTTGTAGTGACTATAGATTGCCGGCTTTATTGTTTGTTATCTGTATCTAAGATTATTTTTATAAAGGGGGTGCTTTGATGTAATAAAACGTGATTATTAATTTTCTTGTAAAATTGCGACAGACCATCAACATGTCAAACTCTGATTTTTTTTATCTTGATTTCAAGATAAGGTTTCCAGGTGGTCCTTTTCTTTGATTAAAATTCACAATATAAATGAATAAAACAATATTTAGAGGGTCAGTTCAATTTTTGTTGGGAGGAGAGTGATCTAATAATATGTAGTTTTAAAAGAAAGTCAATCATTGATATTGCTAAGATCAGTCAGTTTTTCCTGATTATTAAAAAGAGATGTAGCGGTCAGTCAGTTTTTTTTTTAATGTTGGGAAAAAGAGATGTAACGATCAGTTTATTCATTATTATTAGACAGAGATGTCGTGATTGAGTTCGTAAAAACTAAAAGGAAATGGACAGTTTTCATTTTTATTTTTAAGAGTGAGAGTGATTGATTTTTTTTTTCACTCTTTAAAAGTTGAGGAAGAAAAAAATGACTCTTGTTTTAAAGTCAGTATAGATGAAGATGTGCATATATATACGCAATTCCCAGCAAGATTAAGATAAAAAAAGAAAAATAGAACAAAATTGAATTTATTGGAAGAAGTTATTAACAATTCTATGAAATAATATTAATATATTTTGCTGTGTATAATATAATGAATTTGCATTGCTAAAACCATTTTTTCTGCTTCCTGATTAATACAGAATGGGTTAAATCACTGATCTACTATGGACCCATATACCGGTCCATAGTAACCAAAAGAATGGACAAATTTAAAACCAGCCAAAAATGTCATCTCATTATTATCTTTGACAAGAGCCAAGAAGATAGGAAAGATGAATAAAAGCCATATATATAGCCAAATTTGATGAAGCTATGAATCAAATTTTTTTGTTAAAGTTTTCCTCAGTCTGCTAAAGTGTCTACAATTTTTTTTTAAAATGGGAGAGACAAGAAAACTCTTTTTGAAATGATAGAAGGAAGGCCAGTCAATGAATTCAGCATTATCAAAAGTATCAACAATAAATAATTTTAAATTTGAAGAAATACGCAAGTCAATTAATTCATGTTTATCTTGAAAGTATCTGCAAGAACTTTCTTTTTTTTTTAAATGGAGCAAAGACAAGCAGTCTGAAAATTCAAACTCAGGACATTTATAGTAAGTGAAAGTAATCGGGTAACTATGAACTTTCCTTAACAGATCTTTTATTATTGCTTATTAAAAGTAAACCTTAATTTATTGGTCAAGGCATTATTTTTTTTCTTTGATACAGAAACATTAGAGGCTTGTTTATCGATAGTTATTCTCAATATCACATAACATAACACAAACACAGTTTAAATCTTTAAACTTAAATTTTCATTATTTTTTATTATTATATATTCTAATATTGAAATGTTTTTTTTTTTTATTGTTCTTCATTTGTTATGATAATGAGCAACCTATAAATATATGCATTTATAATGTTTTTTTTTATTATCAGTTGCATATTAAAATTGATATAATGTATTTTATTTTATTTTGCTAAAAGGTTGCAAGAATATTTTTATATATGTAATTTATGTATTAATCTTTAATATAGGGGTATACATTTTAAACATATATGTTAACATTACCGAATGTGTGCATGTGTAACTGCTTATACAAACACGTCAAAAGAATAGGTTATACATAATTAGTTTAAATATGAGAAATTATAAAGCAAGGCTTACATATGAATGGAAGTGAAATAAAACACAGGTTACATATGAAATTTATTTTTATTATATAATAAATTAGGAAAGTCTTAAGTAAGCATTCCATGAAATATATATTTTTTTTAATGTCATTTTAAGCCAGCTTATTTTAAAATATCCAAAATGACAAACTTGTATATTAAATTTATTTGGTTGTGCTTATATAAATTTTTGTGTTAGTTTTGTATTGAATTAATGTAATAATAAGCCACTTATCTAATTAGTAAATTTGATTTTAAAGAAAGAAAGAGTAATAGTATTAATAAAATATAATTATATATCTTAATTGGTTTCGAGTTCTTATTAAAAATATTGTTGTGTTTTTCTTGTCTTAATTCTATCATTTTAATTCATCATCATCGCTCACAGATATTAAGAATCATCATTCATAAATATTGAGCAAGCATTCGCAAATATTAAGCACTCACAAAATGTTAAGTATACTAGAATGTTGATTTACATTTAAGTATTTGAGAATTAAGCTTAATAATAACCAAATTTTAATAATTATAGTTCAGCAATAGAAAGCTAAAATTATGTTGTGTCCATGAGTTTTGATCATCCTCATCAAAGATGGATATCGTATTATTGATTATAACACCTTTTAAACATGGTACTGTACATGAGTTATGATCGCCATCATCATTAATAAATTTTGATCATTGAATCTAATGTTTAACATAATTAATATATTTAGTAAATAAGGATTTGTAGAAAGTTGAATATCATGCATAAAGATTCGTGATGATCAGTCATCATCACTAGTATTATTAAATCCTAGTTTTAACTATAAAAGTATTTTAGTAAATAACTATAAACTTATATAAATGCTAGTGAATGTAATATTTAAATCCCATTGTGACAAAGGATGATTTTAAAAAGTGCTTATGAATTTATAAAAATAAATTTATTGTTGTGAGTTTATTAATAAGCTATGGCTGGTATCATCATCACTATTATTATCATTATTATTATGATATCATCATCATTATTATCATCATCATTATTACCTTTATATTGTGATAAATAATCTAGTTAAATGGCCATCAATATCAATAATGGTCTTCACGATGCTCGTTTAGAAGCCATTAATAAGATTATACTTGTCTGTTCATCAATATATGTAAATTTGAGCTAGCAATGTCTATAAAAGTCTTGATCTATATACATTTTTGGTGATATGGGGATCTTATGATTTTATTGACATGAGTAAAAATATAAGAGTGTCATTTTTTTTTTCATTAGTCATCCAAGTCATGTGTGATAAAAATGTACTGAATGAGTTTGAACTCAGTACACTCTAAACAGATATTTATCTAGATTTAAAACAATCTAGTGGCGCTCATGGGAAAACACATATACTTAGCTAAACTGAATAAAAAGTGATCCCATCCCTTTTCCAACTTATTAACTTTGTGTAATATGTTTTATAAGTTGTCATGAATAGCACCAGTGTGTGCGTATGATCATGAATGGTCCTATATGGTTGGAAAGAAGAATATGAAGGATTCTTTGTTAAAAGAACCCAGTATAGGAGATAAGCATAATGCACTCCAAGAATCTCAAAGTGGGTAATTTTATTCAGATGCTATATTTAATATTATTTTTATTTGATGGCAATGGCCAGTATGTTTTATTGTTCAAATGACTTCCCCAATATCTAAATATCATTAAATATTTAATGATGATAGTTTTAAATTTCACTGTTGTTATTTTATGTACTAAGAAATGAGATAATTTATTTATTTCATTACTAATGTGACAGAGTTAATGTTTAGGATAGTTGCAATCGGGCTATAATGTTATATTTAGTTATTGAATTATAGCAACTATCATTTTATCATTCGTCAATATATAGATTGTAATCAATTATAAAGTAACAGCCTTTTATCAACCCTTTTATCAATTCATCTTTATTTATTCATACTGTTACAAATGATAGATTATACAAATGACAGATTATATAAATGGGGCAGATTATAAGCACATATTTTAATAATTAATAATTTCTATCTATAATTGCCTCTATCTATTTTTATATTTCTGTTACAAATGGTTTTTCAATTTCATCTATATATATATATATATATATATCTGTTACAATATATAATAAATTATAGTTTTTGATAATGCAATAACACAAGATAAAAAAATTAAATTGTAGTATTAGTGTAAATATATTATTATTGAAGGAATATAATTTTATTAATAGGAAACATGAATAAATTTATACATGAGAGATTTTCACTGGGTTTTCAAACAAACAACTACTTTTAATGAATAATAATTCTAGTAGTTAAAGTTGTTGATCTAAATATTGATTAAGTAAGAATAATGGAGATAAGCCAAGTGCCAAACTCTCTTTGCTCCATACTATAAAGGATAGAGCTTACAAAGAATCATATTCAGGATGTGCATAATATTTTTAATAACCAGGTAAGTAACATATATTATATAATTGCTTAAATAATATCAATGCTGGCCTGAGAAGAGGAGGGAAGCAATGCAATGTTTTAATTACTATTATTTTAATTTTACATGTAAACTGATTTATTTAAAATGTTTTTAATGGAAAGATTTTTAATCAAAATGACATAGCAAGTCTAATTAATATATTTTATTTTAGTATTATTCCCTGTGTTTATTTTATAGAAATAAATGAATAAAACACTGAACATGTTAAATGACAATCTATATTTTCAAGTTTTTTTTAAAAAGCACTGGAAACATCTTAATTTACAAATTTTATTTTACACAATGGAAATGGGGTGAAATTTACCTTACAGAAAGGTTTATCTTAGTATATAGTTAGCTTGGGTCTGATATACTAGTTTGTACTGGTCTGATATGATTACTGTCATAATTTTAAATCCAGATGAAATTTATAGGAAGGTTTTCTAAGCTGATGAGAATTTACTACAGATAATTTGCCCATATCCAACCAAATTAATTATCCATTATAGTTCAGAAATAGTTATCTACCTATTTTAAAAGAAAATGTACTAACAATCTAAAAAGCAAGTTCTAATGAATGTATTTTATCAATGGTTATCTATACATTTTAAATTTACACATTTAATAGAAGAGCAGTTTATAATACATATGATTAATGTATGTTAGATACAAAAAGAAAACATAGTAAGTGAGAAAATGAATAGTTTTGCTGTTATTTTTTTTGATTGAGGTGGATTTGTTAAAAATGTTGATATCTAAATTTAATTCAACATGAATGAATAATACTAAAGTGTGTTGCAAGAATAAAAAGAATTAAGAAGGACCATACAATAATAAATCATCCATGCACTTTACTACTGTTGTACAATGCTTTATTTAACATTCTCTTTTACAGTTTACAGTTTCGATTTTCTCAGTAATCTTCTTCAGAACTTTTTATAGCTCATACGACATTTGGCAATGCAATAAGAAAGAGTAGTTATTATACTTTTTGAATTAAGAAGTAGTTAGTTTTCTCTTGCAGTAAATTGGTAATATATATTAGGAGAATTCAGAAATGTTTTTTTTGAAATGATTTGACATAAACTGTAACATGTAATCATGGATTTACACTTCTAATTTCAATACTGTTATTCTTAATGCATTGTTCCTTAGTGTTGATATCATCAAACACAATGAGTGATAATGAAATCAATTTTATTCATTTTCCAAGATCTTGTATGAATGTACAAATAGTTTATAACCCCGGGGAGCATGAAATTTACATTAGTAATGTCAATGCAACCTCATACAATCAGTTCATGATGTAACAAAAGCAGAATTAACTGCTACACCTTTTATAAATCTTATAAACAAGCAACAGAGAATTGTTCATTGCATTTGGATATCTCTAACAATGAGGGTAATGCATCGAATAAGATTTTTCATTGAAATTATACTTTTATTATATTTCATGCTATTTAGTGCTAATTAATTTAATCTTATATATTATAACGATCGAAATGCAAGTGAAGATCGAATCTAACCGCAAAAACAATATCTGCAACTACCAGGGTGCCATCTAGGCATTTGAGCCTAGAAAAATATATAAAGTAGGCAGATATGCGCTGTTAAGATTCCACTTTATTTAAATATTCCGATCGTTAGCCCAAGTCACTAGCTCAGCGGAGACGCAGAGATAATAAAATATAAATTGTATATCTTAAATATAAGAGAATAAAAGCCACTGCCAGAAATTAACACATAAAAAGATTTATTTACGCACATATAAAATAATATTTAAATTTTGAGGAATAAATTTAACGTTTATAATTTTATATTGATCTTTAATTCTAAATTTAAGTAGATTTCAAATAATGAGTTTACTATTTATTTAGAGGGTCGAGTATGAATGGACTACATAGGTCTGCATTTGAAAGGAAAATATTCTTCCCTGATTTAACCTTAGGCAACAAATTTCACAATCAACTGGCGCCAATCCATCTGATACATTCATGTATTCAATGTAGCATGATACGACAACACAAAATACTATATTGTCAGGAATGTACATCTGAACAATAAGTAGAAATAGAGAAGCAATTGACTCTCCACCATCAGGAATGTGACATCTGTTGGCAAGTAGATCAATAAACTAAAAACTCCATAGGAATGGACTGCGGTCTTCTGCCGACTTACAAACCCATCCATAGGCAAACAGAGGGTGTGTGGCATATATCTATAATCCTGCCCGTAGCGGACCTCATACTACATCTACTAATTACACAAATATATCCAATCCATTGAACCAATTCAACTACGAAATGAATAACCTAAGATTACCCTCCCTTAATACAACTTTACAAAACTATATAGCCATTCACGCCCAACTTAATTTTAACATTTATATACGTTCGCACAGATTTGTTTAAAAATGTTGGGTATAGATCGATTACACAGATTCCACGGTCAAAAACATTTCAAAATAAACATAAACGATCAAAATACAAAATTATTGATACCGACAATCGCAGAGGGAAACTTATAAGTAACCCAATAGTATTCACCATAAGATACTTGCGTTGTCACCAATAACTTAAAAGACATCCGAATAAATACATTTTAGATACTCACCGTAAGGTATCATTATTTATCGAATGTCTATATATTTTGATCAAATATGAAAACCAAAATCTAATTAACCGCAAACGAATCCATGCAAGCGTCTATAGACAACTTAAATGTAATGCATTTAATAATTTCTACAATAAAATATTACTACAAATAAAAATATTAAAAGGGAAATGATTCTTTTAACAATCGGGAAAGATATAAAATTAACCATTATTAATTTGATTTAAAACTTACAAAAGTCAGATAAGAGTCCATTTTAAATAAGTTGGCTTGTTTATTACATTGTACAACTTGACGAAAGTTCTTGATTGATTTTAATAATTGTTCATTTCTTATAGCTTACGGTAGCAGAGCTCCCGGTTCCTGGTGTCAATGTCCACGGAGTCTTTAATTGCAAGAACAATCTAATGTTCAGGAGGTGGCATTTGCTGGTTCATGGTATCAGTCATTTCATTTCAGAGATAAGTGAGAGAGAACAATAAAGTGCGTCTTTATCGCTCGTCTCACCCAACCAAGTTGAAAAAGCTTCTTCAACTCAATATTTTTTTCTTTTTATATCATCCACAAGGATTCACTGAACAAAACGTCACTAATCTGTTTTTTCGTTATGGTTCGAGCCAAGACTTAGTGCTTCCATTGGTCAAGCTAAAATGTCTTTCTTCTCTTATCTAACTTTCCATCTGATTTTTTAATTAAACAGCTTTTAGAATATCAGCTCGTAAGTTTTAATTAAACAGCTTTTAGATAATTAATAAACAATCATTTCCATTTATAGATTACAGGAATTAATTAATACCTGTTTTTATTTTAACTTACGTTATTTTTTTTTTATTAAAATATTTTTATATTTCAATCTTGTATCTTTTTATTAAAAAAAATACGTTCAAATACTTTTTTTTTTTTTTTATGAAAAAAATATTTTTAAAGTTTAGCATCTGTGCGAATGTATATACGTTTAACAAACGTTTTAATTTTAGCGTTTAGTTTTTTACTTTTATTTGCGAACTTTTAAGTTTTTATTTTAAATAAATGTAACGACATATTTATATATCGTTACAATATATATGTATATGGGTTAAGAAGCAACAATAAATGTTATATTCTCATAATAATATTTAATCACACATTTTAACACTTGTAGCTATTTTCGAAAATTTAATAAGCTCTTTAGTTTAATGCTAATCTATGTTGTTCCTTTGTTCTTTTTCTTTCTTTTAAAACTAAATTTGTAAATACATAATAGCAATAGGTATGTTATTATTAGATGTGACATTTTAAAACAGTAGAAAGTGGTTAGTATTTTTAAAAAATTACACTGAAGTAGGTCTAGGTGGTATTTTAATTTCCTTATTAAATTCCTTGCAGCCTTAAGCCAATTACAAAACGTTATTTAATAATTATAAAATAAATGACATTAAATTTTAATAATGATAATAATATTATTTAAAACAATATAGCAGTTTATAATTTAATAGGCTAAAAAAATTAAATAACTTTAATGTATTTCCGTATATTGGTGTTCAGTTTCAACAGTATTTTTTTGTTTTTTGTTATAATTTACCTCTGTCACTTTATACTATAAATTATTTAATTTTAGGTATATAGATGTTGTTTTCGATATGAGTAATCATTTACATTTGATAACATTGTTATTTGGAAATTTAATTACATTTTTATTGGCATGAGCAAACATTCTTTATAATTATGTATGTGTGTTTGACACAATGGTAAAGTATCTGTTTTTCTTGCTGATGATTAGGCTTGACATCTGGGCCAAATGAAATATTTTTCTTTGGCTCAGATAACTAACCCAAGCAAACATAGCTAATTATCCAGTAGTAATGAATAAATGAATATTTAACTATTTTTAACTAGTGGTTAAATGAAGAATTCCAAACCATTTTATTCTTAACCACCAAACAAGTGATAAGTTTGTTGAATACTGTTTCCCTTTGATTATTTCTCTATAGTAAATTGAGGAAGAGGATGTTTTTTTCTGAAATGGAGTACTTAAAGACTGCATTACTATTACAAATATGTTTATATCACATGATTATTTATCATATATTTGCACTTGCTATTGAAACAGTAGTTAATTTTCTCCACAATAATGCCACCTATTGCAAGCTTGGTAATCAATAGATGCTAGAAGTTTGTGTATTATAATCCTTATCCAGTGCCTTCTCATCTCATATCTAGACTATTTTATGGTTTTCATTAGTGAGGAACCTTAGCACAGGGAGCACATTTCCAGATCTAAGACCTCTCACTGATAAAACCCATAAGCCAGAAACTAGTCTGTGGATATTGAATTGGAAGATACTGGATAGGGATATTTTGATTATGAAAGTTTGCACTAGGTACCACTGTTATCTGGTGATATTTGTGATTTATGTTGCATTTTCTTACAATCATTTGAAAATGTTTACACTTATGCAATCAAAAATGCAATATGCAGATAATCTTGTGGGAATAATATTATTATGTTTATATAAATAATTCTATTAATAAGACATACAAAGTTTGTGATAAAACAATTGTGAACAAAGTTATTTCACCTCTATTATCAATCATACAATTGTATGCCAATTTATGTGTTGGTTTAAAATTAAGATCAGAACACAGATATCTATCAAATAATTAAATATCCAGGATTTTATGTTTTTTGGAACACAATCCAATTATCTTACATTTTTAGTATATATATATATAAGATTTTATGATAAAGTCCAGCTTTCATTTCTTTTAGTCACAACATTAGCTGTTATAAGAAGGTACTACATCATTATCTTAAATGGAGTATCATCATTATCCTTGGATCTGCTTTTATTAGCATCTATAGCTTACATTCTTGGATATTTAATACTGCCTTTAGAGTACAACCCTCTGATATGATATCTTCAAGAAACACTTATTTATAAAAAATGTATGACCCAGAATAGAATAAATTTTAGAGAATAAAAATAACATGGTGTAGTATTTTAATTTAGTAAAAGTTTAATGTTATATAACATAAAAATTCACAATATAATAAAATATGATTTATTGCCAATTAAATAAATATGTCAGTGATAGTCACTGAAAGGCATACAGATTGGTCTCCTCTTTTTGCTTCACAGATTACTAGGATGGAAAAAGAGTAATTAAATATGTTGTTAAATTTATTTTACTATCTGGTCATAATGAAGCGTATGTGTGTTACGTTCTGATTTTATAAGAGAAATCAAAATGTAGTTACACAGTCATTTATATAAAAGTAAAATGATACATGTTAGTAGAATACCCACACACACATACCATACCACCCAACAAGTTATGTACATAAAGCATAATAGCTAACAATATGCTATTTATTTTAATTTAAAATAAAAAAAATGGAAGTATATTTATATTAAACATTGATGCAAAACATAAACAGTCATTGTTTTATCGGATATTTAAAAACATAATAAATTTTGGATTTTAAAACATTCAAAGTTCAAATATATAAACTTATTTTCCGAACTCATGGTTTATCAGGCAATGACACCGTCCTTTTTCATTAAAGAGAGTATCTAGAGTGTTGTCTTTATACATATTGAAGGGCTATATAATTAAAAGGAAAGTAGCAACACAGAAAGTGCCTTTGATAATTATGTTGAAGTATTTATTTATTTTATTGAAGAATATCATAATTTTAGAGATAAATTATTGTAGCACTTTCAATTCTATTTGCTATATCAATTAGCTGTCCTATTAATGAGTGGCTTCAACTAATTTGCAGTTTTGATTTAATAATTTATTTAAATAAATTGAATAGCTGAAGGTCTGAACTGGAAAATAAATACTAATTATAGTCAGTAGTTCCATCTGTATTAAATAAACTACTAATAGTAGTGTTTGGCAAACATGATGTTATCTAATTTAATCTGCTAAGTACTTTAATTATATCATCTGTGTGTTTATAACTAAATACAGATAAGCACATTAATTAATCAGTTTTTGATTGATGTGAACTTTTATTTATATCAATTCAGATACTTTATGATTTATGTTCACAAATTTAATTTAAAAACAATTTTAAATTTACATCTAATCTTAATGAGTTTTATTCTGGTTGAATTCGCATTTATTTCACCTTTCTACATTTGTCACTTGTAAAAATATTTGAAAATAACAGCAAATTAGTTTCTCAGTTTCTTTCTTGTAATTTTAATAAAAATAATATTCTTAATAAAGATAAAAATTATTTTATTTATAACTATTTTAAATCTATTTTAAAATAATTAAGGAAAGATGAGAATTTTGAAAAAACTCGTTTGCATCCAGTTTTACAAAGTAACAATAGTATACAAGCATATTTTTATAATTTATTGTTTTAGCATTATTAGCAATGTTGAAACTTTTATAATAATTTTAATATTGCTTTTTTTCTCATATGCTGGTAATATTTAATGAATAATATTTTTGTAGAGTAATTTTCACTACATCACTTTAGCATAAGATAGGTATTGTTTTCTATCTTTTTAAACACCTTTTGGAGGGTTATAATCATAAACATATGACCAAGCACATGGGAAAACTATTCATGATTCTTAAGATGCACATTTCATGCTAAACCAACACTCATCAGTTGGCTGAGATTACAATTTCTTTCACATATCATTATCATTGTTCAATATATAGAGATAGAAATATTATTCATTGAATGAATAATCTCTAGTCTAATGAAGGTCTAATAAAAGTTATTAATGTGTTGGTAATATTTTGGATATCATGGCTAATATTATTTAAATGTTATAATAAAGAACTTTTTATTATTAATAACCTGAAATATCTGGAGCTATGGCTCTTTTGTATTTAAACAAAGGCAAAACTCTCCATACAGTAGTGCCACCCTGTGCCAAACAGAGTAATCAATGGATGCCAGAAGGCTTGTGCATAAAATCCCTATCTAGTGCCTACTCATCCAACATCCCCAGACTAGTTTCTGGCTTGTGGCCATCATCAGTGAGGAGCCTTGGATCTGAGAGCATTGCACCTAGATCTTAGGATCTAATGCAACCCTCCAGCAGCCACCTTTTAACTCTACTTTACTACAAAACTATGAGAATGAAATTGAAAACATTGTTAATATCTTCAATCTAAGCTCAATAGCTTATATAGTCATATGTCTGAACTCAATTCAGCACCCATACATTTTGGTGTCTTTGGCTCTTAAATAACCATAGCCACCACTATCCTATTAGGCAGTATTTGTAAATTGTATGGATTCTAAGACTAAACTGTTAAGATGTCTTGCAATGGTGGTTGAGAGGTCAGTGTGACTGCCTTATAAGCAGTTTCCCGGGTTGCGCGCATCCCGGCCAATGCTATGACACATGGGAAAAACTGTTAAGATGTACAATTTACTATGGATAGACTTATTAATCTATAGGTTTTTAGTTTTTTTAAACTTTTATTTGTAAACATATTTACTAACTAATTTATTTATTGTAATAAGTTCAGAATCATTTATGAAATTTTGTTTGGGTAATACAAGTTATTGTAACTGGCTACTTTTATATGCATAACAATTCCATTATAAAACACAATAAATCACTGTATTAATTAGAATAACAATTTTTAAAAATATTAATAGCCAAATGCACTTGCATTCGGAGCAATTCCCAAACTTCTAAAAATCCACTACTAAAATGAAAAAACATTGTAATTTAATGACGAAAATTCTAAAGTATGCTCAACTGCTCTGAACGTTTTGTTTTTCATTAACTTTTTTTGCTTCATTTTAATAATTATTACATGAATCTGATGGACTACACCAAAATAATCTTGTTTATTGATATTTTATAGGATAATTAGTCTGTTAAACATGTAGGTGCACTGTTTTGTATTATATATATATATGTATATAATTTGTTTATACTAAATTCTTTCTATATATATATATAAATAGAGGGATTAAAACTCAGGATTTTGTAGTCTATTGATTCTCCATTCTATCTTAAGCAATTAATATACATGACCACATGCATGCAAAAAAGATATATCATCCCCAGTATAAGTATTTCATGCAGGAACAACACTCATCAATTGAGCCAGATCATAATCTTCCATGCATATATACAATCAGTGTTTAGTGTATATTAAGATAGCAATTCCTCAAATTTTAATAAACAGGATTCCATCTTCTCACTCTTCCAACTACATGGGTACAACTATAATATCAAATCTAACAAAGGCTTTGAGCATTTCATCATCACTTTTTCAGTGAAATGGATGGTTGAATTGTTGGAAGAGTGAGAAGATTAAAGCCTGTCCATTAAAGTTTGAGGAATTTCTATCGTAATATAAACTGGGAACTGATTGTATTCATGTGTGAAAGATTATGATCTGTCCCAACTGATGGGTGCTGGTTCTGCATGAAAGACATATATTGAGGATTATGTTTATTTTTTACATGTGTGTGATCATGTGTATCAGTTGCTTAAGATGGAATGGAGAATGAATAGACAGAAAATCCTTCTGTTCATATATATATATAGAGGAAAGAATTTAATGTATTGTAAATAAAAGAGAAACAATTATAATAAAAGTAACATATTTTTATATGTTTAATATATTTTTTCATAGTCCAACATAGTCTATATAAAAGATATGAAGTATATGTTACTGGCTGGTTACACTAGATAAAATGCTTTGTTCAATATATTGCTGCATATTATTTTGCTAAAATTATCTTTTTGAAGTAGATATCTATAAAAGAAATGTTTTGTTTATTGTTTAAAAATATCTATTTTGCTATGATATGTACAAATGCTTACAGATAATATTGAAACTAAAACAAAAGCACAGACAATTGACATAATACTTTTATATTGTTGTTTATTTAGTTTTTGCCACAAGAGAGCAAGTATATCAATGGAAGTGAAAATTATGTCAAGGAATAATTGTAGTATTATATATTTATATCTCATTCAAAAAAAATAAAATGTGAAAATGTATTATGATTCTGCAACCATAGGAGTCTGATAGTTTCTCTATTATTAGCAGTCACACCTTATTATAATTATATTTTAATATTTACATACTGTACAGTGAAATTTATTTGACAAACCTTGATTATTTTTAGCTCTATTACTTATCAATAACTATTGAACCAACTATTATTATGGTTATCTGGTCCATAAAAACTACCTCACATTATATTGCAATTATATTTTACTTTTTATATAAAACAATAATATTTATCTAATGCAAGTTATATTAGTTTTAAATCTTTTACCTAACAATAAAACTAGATATCCATAACCAACTAATATTATAACTAGCTATCTTTGTGGTCCAACTATTTAAAATATTAAGTATACTTATTATTTAGTAAAAGGAAATATAACATGCTAAATAAAAATAATAAGAAATGATTTGACATTATATGTAAATGCAATATAATATCTGCCAAGTGTTGTTGCTTTCAGGAATATATATGAACTGCAAAATTATTTAAATACAAGATTATTTGTTAACAATTGATTCTTAAGTTATCAATAATCTCTACCTGTAGTCAATGCAACCGTCTTAAACAATAAACATGAATCAACCTTTATCTGTGGTTTGATTTATTTATATAGACACTAAAGGTTGCAACTTGACCAAAGAGTGCGATACTATTAATGTAAAGAAAACAACTTTCATAATCAAACAAATATAATGAGTTCTGAAAGCAGACTAATAAATAGTTATTTATAACTACCAAATTCCATATAAAGTATATATTTACTATGACAATAAAGCCGATTACTCAAGATTTTAATAGGTTTATAAATATATCACCTTTATTGTTTACATATATTTTCTTGACTACAAGTTGAGATTGTTGATAGTTTAAGGGTCGATTTTTAGCATCTACATATATAAACCTATTAAATCCCTGAGTAATTGGCTTTATTGTCTTGGTAAAAATATTTGTTTACAAGTCACAATTATCAAGTGTTCCAATTTGTAACAATCATTATCAAGGAATATTAAAATAGCAAAACTTAAAAGAAAAAGAAAACACTCATAGGTAATAGAAAAAAAAAACAATAAAAGATTCACTGTGAATAATCTTGTAAATGCAACTGTATCCAATCCCTGTGTAATATTAGTAATAATTATTAATAAATTATAAATGTGTTTGCAATCTTTTGTTCACGTAATTTGGTCGAACCTAATTGTACAAAATTTGCGCATTTGTTTTTTAATTATTGATGGAAGTGGCGATTTTGTAACAAATGGTCAAAAAAATTGGAATTCTATCTATCGCACCATGTTCGACTTCATTTATCGCTTGGTCATGTCAGCTGTGGATTTGGGGCTCCCATTACAATGGCAGAGAGAGCCCGTTAAATGAGCACCAGGAACTTTTTTATATAAACTCGAATTTACTTAAGTCGGATTTTTATAACTAAATATATAATTTAAAAATCTTACAAAATAAATAGCAATAAAAATCCTTTTGCGTGTACTGTATAAATTTTTCTGTAATTTGATAAATTAGGTATAAAATAATTCGTATGTGTGCGTTTGTACTATTAAAACTTTTAGCAGTCTTTTCCCTAATGCTTTGTAGATAAATACGTTTATGTTTTTAACTTAGTTTATTATTTCATTAGAACTTTATGCTCTCATTATCAAAACAATTATCTCTGCTTTGCGGGGAAAAAAATCTAAGTATTTTATTTTTTACATACTTTTAATTACTGGTAAACATCTGTTTTTATTTTACTTTAAAACAAATATTATACTGAAATTAAAAAAAATAGTTCTAGTAATTATAACAACAATCCAATTCTTGTTTGGTCGTTATATTATAATTTGTAATTAATTCACTAAAACTTGATTATGATTAAACATCAGATTTTTAAAAACAAAAACAAAAAAACAAACAAACAGATATTAGATTATAGCTTTTATCAGGTCACTTGGGTGCATTTTAATAACGTAAAAGAACTCGTTAAAATTTGTTCCGCTCTAATATTAAGATGATGAATACATTTTATTAAAAAACAGAAAACAATGACATCAATGAAGAACAATTGTTTGTTTGTAGTATTGTTTTGTCTAGTAACTGACTTTCTGTAAAGCGGGAATGAACACACATGTTCCAGGTCATATTAGAAAAACATTCCCACAGGAAAAAGTATCAATTTAATTGTAGCCTAAACAAATATGGCATAGCGTAGATATGCGCAAACGTTTTTAATTATAATTTTATCACTCTTTAGAATCGCATGTATTTTCTCATCTTTTGATCACACTTGAATTAAAAACGTTATTAAGCCCACACTCTGTACACAATTACCATAATTTGATCTATTCATGCTAAATTTTCAGCATTTATTTTTTTAATAATATCCATTTTAAATAAAGACATTAATAATAACATTTATTGTTGCTTAGGTTAGAAATTATCATATTATTCCTAGCTCAGATATAAATTTTAAATATAGTTAAAGATTAATATGTGATATATATAAGTGCCCATGCTAATATATAATATTTTTATGTAAATTAATTTATAAATACGCTCTGATATACATATACAAAAGTATGTAGATATATGCAAAAAAAAATTAGACACACACTAAAATACAATATGAGTACACAATATCACACAATATATTTACAATCCATATGCCAGTGTACTGCACATATCGACATGCACTAATATAAATTACATATACATTTTTCTATGCATTATATAAAAACTGTGTTATCATATATAGTATTCATATATTAATATTGACCTCCCATTTATTTTGCATATTAGAGTTCGGTAAAGATACATTTCCTGTTGATAGTTATATATATATAATATGTAATGTAATTAATTATATAATTAATATATTATAAAACAAATTAAAGCAAGTGGAAACTGATTAATATAAGTATAAACATCAAGACTCCAATTTGTGGTTTATGATGTTGTGGCTTGATAGATTTGATGATGTGGGTACACTGAAACTGTTTCTGTGAGTGTTGTATTGTTATACTTTATGTTTCAGAATTTGGTTATTATATAACTTTATATTTTACTTTTATTGATTTTTTGATGTTGAATCTTTGATCTTTGAGTATATTATATATCATGTATTTCTTTCTATAAAAATGTTGATTATTAAATATTTTAAAGTATTAGGCTTTATATTATCTAAAGTATACGTTTTAATTTCATATTGCCCTATCTAAATGTGATTATTATACTGTTAACTCTGTTGTTTTTAGAACATATTCATGGATCTTTTTTTTTGTTAATTTTATCTATACTTTTGTTTCTGTTGCTTTTTTAAACAAAAATAATATATTCACCACCATTTTTTTTATAGTTTGGTTAAATTTTATTAAAAGTGTAAGTAATTCTAGAATATTTTTTTTTACTATTTTTCTGTAATAATAATAATGTCACATGATCATAATTTCTTACGCTTGTTCATAACTTTCATTAAAACAGGCAAAACTCTTCATACAGTAGTACCAAGTTTTGCTGCTCTGGCTTGCACTGAGTGGCACTACTGTATGGAGAGGTTGGCCTGTTTTAATAACAGTTATGGGCAAGCATAAGAAATAATGATCATGTGATGTATAGTGGTTTAATACCAATCTTGGCTATTAGGATAATGGTGGTTATGATTATTAAGAATCAAAGACACCAAAATGTATGGGTACTGAACTGAGTTCAGACCTATATGGCTATATAAGTGAATGAGCTTGGATTGAAAATAATATTATGTTTTCAAGGTTAGACTCATAGTTTTGTAGTTAAGTAGTGATATAATGGCTGCTAGAGAGTTGCATTAGATCCTAAAATCTGGGTGCCATGCTCTCATATCCAAAGCTTCTCACTGATGAAAGCCACAAGCTAGAAACTAGTCCAGGAATATTGGATGAGCATGTACTAGATAGGGATTTTTTGCAAAAGCCTTCTGGCATCCACTGATTAGTCTGCCTTGTACTGAGTGGCACTACTGTATGGAGAGTTTTGCCTATATTAAATAATTGTCATGGTTCAGAAAATATTAAAACCTTTTTAACAATGAAACAGATTGGAATTTGTAATAAAGAAAATTTATTTAAAGCTGGGCACTTTTATTATTGGTATAATTCTATAAAAATAGCCGCAATTATTCTGAACTTTTATAACAAAATCTTGCATCCTACAAACATTCAACATGATAATAAAAAATAGTCTAATCTCCCTTATATTTTGAAACTCACACACAAATTAAAAAACATTTGTACTAATAAATACAATATCAGTTTTCACTCACTTCTGACTTTAAATAAATTATTAAATAATTCAAAAGACAAAATAATCAATTAAAAAAATTTATTGCAAAGAACCTAATTGCTTGAAGTCTTACTATAGTGAAACCTGAGTTAACCTATCTACAAGACTTGCTCTGTATAAATATCTGTACAATTGGGCCAAGAAAAGCAATAAATATTCTTCAGTTTTCTTGATCACAAGTTGTAATCAGGCTATAACTATGATCTCTCTACAGCTGGCATCATTTGTTTTGAGAGAGATAACAGAAAGAGAACAGTGAAGAAAACATGGTTAATAGCTAAAGATCATCACGCCATCAATAAAAGGAACTCTAGCACTCCTCTTTCTAAAAAAATGGTACTCATAGCGACCCCTTTCATCATTAATATATAAATCTACTTCTAAAAATTCAATTTTATGATAATTTAATATTTAATATTCAAAAGTAACTTTAAATCTAAATGTCAACTTTCTTTAGTCACATAATGTTATGGTTATGATACTACTCAGTATTGAAAGCACTCAGCTTTAAATAAATTTTCCTTATTACAATTCAAACCTGTTTTGTTATTAAGTGCAAATAATGAAGTTAATTTGAAATCACCATTGCAAATAAAAAAATAGCAATAATTTTTATAACACTTTTTTTTTTAATCTTTAGTTTTTAAAAATGTATTTAAAGGGAGAAAACTTAATTTCCTTTAACCTTTTTTTAAAAGTAAATTTTGTTACAATCTTAAGTCTAAAGAACAAATTTTATCTTAGAAATATTAAAAATCACATTAAAAACAACAGGTTCGTTTCTGTTTGACATCACATTTTTAACAGGCAATTTTTTTATACTCAAGCAAAATCTATATCTAAACATCACATAATAAACATTCAATAGTTTTACAGAAATTGAAAAGCAATTTATAAATAAACAAATATATATATATTGTAAACATCAGTGAAAGAAGTATTGCAGGTAGAAATGCATTTTTTCCTAAGGAAAAGTTGATTTCTATCATATTGATATTCTGATTATTTCTGATATGAGGTACAAGTAAGATATTAATATTTAAATAATTTTTAACCATGATACTCAAAATTTATTTATTTATTTTTTTAAAATAAGAAAATTTTATTTATATATTAATTCTAAGAAATTTACATGTGAAAAAATTAGAGAACTTATAAATAAAAAAAATACAAGTGGCAATATTTCTAATCTTATATTTTGACTAGATTCCATGTGGTTTTAAAGATTTTCTTGTGTGAATTAATACTATTTTTATTTTTAATTTCTTAAATTTTGTTCAATAAAAAAATTGTTGAGTTTACCACATTTTGTTTAAAACAGATGTGACATCTTAGACACCATAATGCAAATATTATAAAAGTGGATATTCTAATTTGCAGATAATTCCATCATGTAAACCAATATTTAAAATTTCTATTATATTGTGAGTTAAATTTGTTATATTGAGTAAAAATTCTTTAGTGTTTTCCAGCACACAGCATTGATATAGAAAGTGTTTAGTTGTTTCATCTGATCTAGAACATATTGGACAAATGGGGTTTATTTTTGAAATGCCATGCTTTGTGTGAACAAAAAAATTTGTAGGTAATGCTTCTAGATTAATTTTTAAAAGAAAATCAAGGTATTTTGGTTCTAATGACAAATGTTTGAATCTCTTTATAATTCGTTTATTAGTGACTTGTAATAATGTGGATTGATTTTGATCTATATCATGTGACAAATAATAATTCTCCCAGTATGTAATTTTTTTCCGGCAATTGACCATCCAAATTTAGAGATTTTTTTGTAAAATTTATAATCTGCAACAGCCAACTTTCATTTATAGATGGTGATGTGTCTGTAGAAGTTATAGATGTGTTTAATTTAGATCTTGAAATTTATTAACAAGTCTATTAATCATATTGTTACTTTTTGAAAAAATAAAGTGTTTATTGAACGTAGTGATAACCCATTATATCTGATATTTTTTTGCATATTTTTCAAACTGATTACAGCAGGTTTTTTTTGCCAAAAAAGTTTATCACATAAAGTGTGAATTCTTTTGATAAAAGACTTAGAAAAATTCACAATATGCATAAAATAATTAACTTTTGTAAAAATAAGAATATTTATAAGTGAAGATTTGGCATAACATGATCAATAGGCTTTAGATAATGATTTGATACAAGATTGAATAGAGTATAATAAATTTTCTTGTATATGTGATTTCATTGCTCTATTTGCTTTGAGCATTGGGAAACCTAAAAAGTTGCATGGCTTTGCAATAAAAGGAGATGGTATATTTTTACCAGTAGCAATGCACCAAGTGGATGATTATAAGATTCTAATTGATTTAATACTATATCAGTAGAGACCGAATCAAAAGGAGCTAATATATCTAATTAAACTATTGTAGGTCCTCTTTTTTTTTACTTGTTCAGTAATAATTTTAAAAAGTGCTATTGGATCAGAAGCAGAGGCACCTTTTTTTGCAAATTAAAATTCAGATATTTTTGGTAAAATCAATTGCTGATTTTATCTTTTATGATGGACTCTATAAATTCTTTTTGAAAGCTTTTAAGTTTAATATTTTAAATAAATTTTTGCTGCTGGAGACTTCATATTGTGAATTGTAGAATGACTAAGAGTATAGCAGAATTTTATAATTTAAGATTAACCTTTTTATTATATATATTAGAAGGGATTTGAACTTAGATTTTTAAGCTTCCTACAGCTATTGACTCCATTTTATACAACTGATACACATGATCACATACATGTGAAAAAGATAAATCATCATCTCCCATATATATATATAATCAGTGCTCAGTTTATATTAAGATAGAAAATTTTCAAACTTTGTTGGACAGACTTAAATTTTCTCCACTTTTCAACAGATGGAATGCTCAAAGTTTTTGTTAATGCTATTCTTATTAAAGTTCATTATAGTCAATATACTTGTATTTAAATATTACATATTTAGCTTTATTCTGCCCATTCTTATTTTATATATTTAAATGGACATATTAAAGTCTTATACATGAGGTGTTTAGAGTGATTTAAGATCAACATGGGTAAGACAATAAGACTAGCATTAATAAAGGCTTTAATCATTCCATCAGATTTTCAATGATATGAATAACTGAAGAGTTGGAGATTGGTGAGGATTGAAGTCTGTTATTTAAAGTTTAAAGATTTACCATCTTAATATAAACTGAGGACTGATTATATATATACGGGAAATAATGATCTGAACCAACTAATGAGTGTGAATTCTGTACACAATATATATATATATTGGAGTTCATTTATCTTTTTCATATGTATGTGATTATATATATTAGTTGTAGAAGATGGAGTGGATAGCTATAGGACCTTGAAAGTGTGGTTCAAATCCCTTCTTATTACATTAAGTTCAGTATAAATAATATTCTTATATTTAAAGATTATATATATATTGAGTTAAATATTTCCATGGATAGTTATTATAATAATAAATAAAAATGAGGAAATTACATCCACATATATGGTTATAAACTTTAACTTTTCATGTTATAAGAAATGATCAGTTACCACTACTTGACAATCCCCAATGCTAAACAAGTTTTTTTCATTTACTATATATATTATAAATGTAATTAAATCTTTGGGCATAATTATTTTATGCTTTACAGTTGTAAATGTTTTGGATTTAGTATTACAATGTAATATTTTGATAAATTATTTTTTCACATGCCAATTGATGACTGCTATTGAAATCATGAAAGAATTATTTTGGAAGAGCTCTTTTATGGTTGTTCTAATACGATATCAAAAATTATAAATGATTATTAATAAAAAATTTATTGGCTAGTTAGTTAAACTTTCTCTAGTAGGTTAAACATAACTAAGCCAAAACATACAATGTTTGCTTATTTTTGTTTATGTTACTTTCAATTTGAATAAATTTTCTAATAAAATTATTTTTACATCTGAATCTTCTAACATAAATATAAAAAATGTTTTTTGATTCACCACATGAGTTTTTATTCCTTAAAACTAAAAATATTAGTAATTATAAAAAAAAAATATTTTATATTTATTAATAGAATTATCATTGTAATTTAAATGAAAAATTAAATTTTCAAAATAAATGAAAGCTTATCTTTTAGCTTGGTAAACTTATTGTAAAAAATTATTTCTATATTGTTTAAAAAGTGAGTGAATTTATAGTCTATTCCCTTGATTATATCTGCCAACCAGAAACAAAGTTGATATAGGGATAATTTTATTATCATTAAATATAATCCATTAAATCACATAAAGCATATAATTAGTACAAAATAACATCAATCTATGACAAAATCATATTTAGCAAAAAGGAATAGACAGCTTCACTCTGCTAGGAATTCGAAAGGAATTTAAAGAGATTAAACATGAATAAGTTAATATATATATAATATTTAAATACAGGTATATTTTGTATCTCTGGAGTTTAAATCTTAATATATCAAGCAATGATTATATATGAATATGGGAGATGATGATCTGGACCAACTGATGAGTGCAGGTTCAGCAGGAAATATATACATTGGAAATTATTTATCTTTTTCACATGTGTGTAATCATGTGTATCAGTTGTATGAGATGGATTGTATAGTTGAAGAGAACTTGAATGTCTATATTCAAATCCTCTATAATTATATATATATATAATTTCTGATAAAAGTAACTAATGAAATTTTCTTAAATAGGTGGAAATTTCCATTATATTTTATTTAGAAAAACCACAGCCAGATGTTAATAAGACAGCAGTCAATAAAAACAAACTGTTAATGTTTTTTTTGCATTCAAAAAAAATTATCCTTTAAAGAGTAAATATATACATATATAAAGAAAACAAAGTCTCACAACTTTTCTTATTTTCCTATTTTATAATAGATTCCTATACTAGAAAGGTGGATGTTATGATTTAAAATCTTTAACACATGTAATTAAGGAAATATTTTTAAATATTAGATACTTTTTCTCATATTTCATCATAATCATTATCAGCCCTCTTCAGAATGAAGGTCTGTCCAAGTTCAAACCATCTCTTATTTTTAACTCTTTTCTTCACATCACACCAGCACACTTCCTTATTTTATCCATCCACTTTGTGTGGTCTCTTTCTAGGTTTTTAACAATCTTTTGGAGTCCAATTCTAAATTTCAACTGTCCATCTATTAACATCTCTTCAAACATTGTGTCTAGCTCAACTCAAATATTTTAATTCTTTCAATGATGTGAGTAACACTTTTTTGTTTTCTCACCCATGAATTTCATTTTCATTTTTTTTGTTTCTCCTAACATACATCACTCCAGTCTGAAGTCTTTGTATTGTTTGTCTGTAAAGAGTAGAAGTCTCAGATCTGTAAGTAAGAAGTGATAGCTTGCATTTATTAAAAATCTTCCTTTTCAAACACATAGGCATATTTTCTTTTAATATTAAATTATTTTTACCAAAACCATATCAACCAATTTTAATTCTGTGCTTAAAATTTCATCCAGTATGTTTCCATCTGCAGCAATAATCTAAAAGTTATATGTATTTATTAATTTTCACCTTATCACTATCAATCTTTATTTTCTTCTTTTGAGAAAAGCCATTCAACAAATAACTCTAGCTACATTTCGTGAAACTCTAAAGCATTATTTGTGAAAACAACTACACCATCTGCAAAATGTAGATGACTTAAATAATGTCCATTTACTTTCATTCCATTAGCTTCCCATTTAATCACTGAAATACTTTTTGCAAAACTGCTTTAAAATTTTTTGGAGATATGGAATATCCTTGTCGTACAATGTTAATATTTTTAGTGACCTTTTTGTAATCTAATTGTTGTTACATTTTTATAAATATTCTTCAGAATATGACAATATCTTGGACCTATATCTTGATGAGCCAATGTTTTAATCACTGAAGAAATGCTTATGGAAACAAATGCTTTTCATAATTCTTACAACCCAAAACATAATAAAAATTCATATTCATTAGTATTTTCTAAAACTTATCTCAATGCTTGGATATAATCCACTGTACTAAAACCACTTTTAAATATAGCTTGTTCTTTTGTTTGGTTAATGTGTTGTAATTATTTTGATAAAAATTTTGTATAAAGCTGATAAATGTTTTATAGGTCTGTAATTTTTAATATCTTCATTATCACCATTTTTGAACATTAATATTAATACTGAATTTTTCCATTCATCCGGTATATCGTTATCATTTAGACATTTGGTATACAACATTGCCAAAGGTTTCTCTATTTCTTTTCCTGCTTTTTTTAAGATATCAATTATAATTCCACTATTTACTGGAGCTTTTCTCTTCTTCATCAATTTAATTGCATGTCTTACTTCTTCATTTAAAGTACTGGGTGATTCAAAAGATATATTAGTTGTAAGAGATAGTAACTCTTCTACACATTTTATGATGTCTTCTCTCTTTTTAGTAATAGTTCTTTTTTTATTGCAGAAATAAGTTTCTTACCAATACTAAGATGTTTGTTTTTTTTTACTTTTGAGGCTTTTATTGTCTTTTACAGCTTTCCTTGCCAATTTACTATTATAATTTATTATATCATTATCAACTCTTTTTTGCATCATTTTTACAAATTTTAAGATATTCAATCCTTTTTAATAACATCATTTTTATATACTTTCATATTCCTTCTTTTCTTCATAAATTATCTTGTCTCAGTATAAATTTTTTGGATCAGCTATCTTGGTTGCTGTTTTTAAAAGTGTATCAGTTATCTTTCTATTGATTTTATTCAAATCTGAATCATGTTCTAAATCTGTTAATATATGAAAACAATTTGCAATTTCAATTTAAATGCATTGAAATGTTTATGAAGATTAGTAATATCAATTATAAATATTGTTTTTCCTAATAATTTTTGCCTCTTTAGTTTTGCATTATATATCTTACTAATCGATGATCACTTCCTATGTTAAATTTATTAAAAACATAACAATCTTAAAATACATATTTTTCCTCCAAAAAAAGTCATAATATAAAATTTCCCATTTTTAGATAACTCTACATGTCTATCACCCTTCTCATTTCTATCACCATAATCAAATTTATCTACAGCACTTTCATATTTCAATTGTTTACCAATTCTAGCAATAAAGTCTCCCATGACAATTTTAAAATATTTTGTCAGATTAAAAACCTTTTGTACATTTATATAAAAATTGTCTAATTTGTCACCACAATGAGAATTTGTTGTCCTGAAACATATGCATTTTATAATATGCTATTAAGTTGAAGAACTAATCTTGCCATTCTGTCTTATACACCATCATTCTCAATAATGTTGTTCTTCCATGTTTTATTTATAATGTATCATATTCTATTTGTATTTTCTATATTTGTGCTATTGTAGTATAGTATATTTTTACTTTTTAAATCAAGTATCTCTTAACCTGGTCTTCCAACATTACAAAATTCAATAATGGCCCATTTAATAAAAGATAGTGCTTCCAATTCTTGCATTCTTTCTTCTTTTGATACTGTTCTATAATTGTAAGTACCTAAATAAAATGTCATTATTAAACGGCAGTCTAGGTAGATAACCATGTAATTCTTAGCACCCTGGACATTTGCCTGCCAACTGCTGCTTTTGGGATTAAGGGTGATGCTTTATTTTTGTCTGCCATGATTCTAAATATATATTAGAAAAAGAAATTCATTCACACACACACATTCCTTCTGTCTTCAAGAAAACACAACTGATTACAGTTAAGAGTTATTGGGCACTGAGATAAACACCATGGTCCAACTCACCATGCTGGTGAATGTGTTTTTGGTGAGCAGCTCATCCATGTTTATATTCTATATGAATAATCACATTGTAATAACAGGAACAACAACAACAACATGTTGAGAGAACATTCAGAATTTGTCCTGATTGGTTCCTTTAAGGCCTCCAAGATGAATCAAAGGGTTTCCTCTCATTTAACAGCAAATTCCTTTCTGCAATCTCTGTTATAATTAATTTATGTTATATTTTTTATATGTGTGTATATATTTACTGTAACACTTTATTTCTATATTAGAATTAGAGCTAGCATTTAAAAAAGAAATTTCTTTAAAAAGCATCAACAATTTGCTATTTTTTGTTGGTTACTATCTTGTTAGCATCTGACTGTTATTTTCCTAAATAAAATGTAATGGAAATTTTCACATATTTAAAAACATTTAATATATGTATATATGAACATTTGGATTACAATAACATGGATTTCTTAATAGTTATTAATATTTAAATTGTTAAAATATGTGGTTGATTTCTATTTTAGGTATATCATTGTAATACACAATTGTTTAAATCTGTAAAATTGTAGCATCTATTTATTATAAAATTATAGTGGTATTTGTGTATTTGAAATATAAATCCAGTCTTTTATATAAATATGGCTTTGCACATTACAATGAAATGCAGTAGTAAGTCACTTATTTGAACCAATGAATGATGTTGAAATTATGAAACAAATTGTTTTGTGAGAGCTGGTTTATTATTATTGCTAGGTGATATTGAAAGTTGTAAGTAAATATTACTGATATTTTGATTGTCTTATTAATTAAACATTGTTTAAGTAAATTAATTTATGTATTTCTTTCAATCTAGAAGTATGAACATTTAGAATATATATATACACATAGAAGGACGGGCACAAAAATAACCAGAATTATTCTCTGGTGTTTTTTTATTCATGCTTCTGCTGCTACATACATCTTGTGGGGACCCTTCTGCATCAATTTTCCCAATGATCTTACTATGTGAAATCATGGTATCATAGTGCATTTTCTGTATTTGTCAATTTTTGTAAATGCTTGAGAGGCAGAATAATGTAAAATTATGTTTTCTTTTAGGAAAAATATCAGGGAAAACAATTGTAATGCTTGAAACAAATTACAAAAAAATAAGTACTTGGGAAAACACAAGTTTATGAAAGGTTTAGTAAAAGTTTTAAATTCATCACATCCCAAAAAAGCATGGTGAGTGAAATACAATGTCAAGACAATGCTGATTTTTTATGCAAATGGCATTTTTCTCCAAGAATTAGTTTGTAACAGTCAGATATTTTATTTACAAGTTATGAAATGTTTGTGTAATGTGGTAAAATGTAAACATCTCATTTTGTGACAAAGTGAAGCATCTAGCTTCATCATGACAATGCCTCTGCACACAAAAGCTTGAGTTTGAAACAATTTTTAATTAAATTCATCATGACCCACTTTTCTATCAATCATATTTTCTTAATGACTAATCATGTGACTTCCTTTTATTCTCTCAAATGAAAAAATGCCTCAAAATTTTTTTTGTGAACTTAAAAGTGATAAAAAAAATAATGTAGGTGTTAAAAAGCTTCACTTTGTGACTCTGTATTATTTTGAAAAGTGAAAAGTGCATTTAGATTGATGCACTGTATTAAATAGTCAATACTTTGAAGATGATTAAATTTTTACCACTTAAGATAAATAAACAATATTTTATTATGCAATTCCAATTACTTTAGTGTACCTTTATATATATATAAATTGATAAAATGACAAAGCTCTAAATAGATGATTATAATGCTTATTCAGGATTTCCCTCAAAGAAATTACCATCAATATAATTAACTGCTATTAGGTAAGCATTTTTACATTGTTGTTGATATTATTTTTATTATGTAGTTAATAACAGATAAATACCCACTTATCAACTTGCAAATGAATGACTATTTGACTGATTATGTACAATTATCATTACTATCCATTCTTAAACATATACAGTTATTCTAATTTCAGAAAATATAAATACAAACAGAAAATATTAAAAAGTTAAATTAATGATGAAATTGTAATAACTATATGAAGTAATCCATAAAAGACACAGGTATACCTAAAGTAATCATTTAATTATTTTATTTGATAGTCAAATATTGTCCTTTAATTTTTTATTCAAAACTGTTTTTAGTTTCCTATCAATAGACTAATTGTAACTGTTTATTGTATTCTATTCTCTGTCACATTCTCACAGTAAGGTACTAATTTAATATGTGTTCTATGTTTTTTTTTATAAACCTGAGGGAACCATTGAAGCACTATTAAATTACTAAGTGATAAATCTAACATTAGCCCATAGTTTCACTAAATGTCAAAATTAATATGTAGTTTTAAATTAAGACATTGTTTTGAGATTTTGATAAAAGAAAATGTTTACTTTTTTTTAGTCTTTTTTCTAAACAATATGAACAATAAATTAAAAAATTTGTTAAACCACTAAGCATCAGATGATCACCATCTCATACTAGCACATAATTGTTTATAAACAAGGCAAAACTCTCTCCATACAGTAGTGCCACCCTGTGCTAAACAGAGTAATCAATGGATGCCAGAAGGCTTGTGCATAAAATTCCTATCTAATGCCTACTCATCCAATATCCCCACAAGCCAGAAACTAGTCTGGGAATATTGGATGAGTAGGCATTAGATAGGGATTTTATGCACAAGCCTTCTGGCATCCATTGATTACTCTGTTTAGCACAAGGTGGCACTACTATATGGAGAGAGTTTTGCCTTGTTTGAAAAATGTGATTTTTTTAAAACTTAGTTGTTACCAATCAATCAGAAAGGTGGAGGGAAAAATTTCCTGATCTGAAAAAGTTTGCATATGCAGTCTTTTTGTTTTCAAAAATAATTATTTTGCTACTCTTGCACTATCATCAACCTCATTTGCATTGTTCTTGTTGTTTAAGGGGAAAAACTTCTACTTGTTAATTAAAAATTTTAAAGTTTTTATTATCTATCAATTACTATTATTTTGATCTGTTAATTGGATTATTATTTTGATAAAAGTACAATACATTTTTTTACTTTTGTCAAAAAAGTTTCACTATTAATTTGCTAGCTCTTTTAAGTATGTAAAAAAAGACTAGAGTACATGCTAAATCAATATCCAAAAATTAATATCACATTTAAATCACTGTAATATTTTAAAATATATTGGATCTTTTTTAATCTTCATTTTTAATAAATGTCTTTATTTAAATTAAAATTTCTGTTTCTTTTGTTTGTTTGTAAATATTTTTATTAAATAAAATAAAATTTTAAAATCAGTATATTTATATACAATAGAATTTGTTGAAATTTGGTACTTTAGATATAAATCATTGACAATATAATATGACACTAAAATATTTTAAGTGCTTAGTAATTTTTGTAAATCCAAAATAATGGTCAGATGAACAAAACTATATTGTAAACAAAGTTGATTTAATTTCTATGTTTTTAATTCCAACCTTAAAAGTATTTTAGCACTATTTAAAATTGTAATAAAAACAAGTCTTTGATTACAATTTTATAAACTAAATAATATTTGATATAAAAATATATGCAATGAATGCTTTTATTTAATATTGGAATTAAAAATAGAGAAAATAACTTTCTTCAATCTTAATTGGGGTTTTTATATTTAACTTAAAATAAAAACAAAATAAAAGCATGGTGATTCCATAAATTAATTAAGTTAATACCTATTTTTTATAAAAAGAGATTGGATTGATATAACTAGTTATTGAACCCCTACACACTTTTACTTCAAATTAAATATAAAAACCCCAATTGTGGTTGAAGAAACAATTATTTCTTGGTTGATAGTTTCCATAGTTCAATAATAGAATTCATTATAAATATATTTTTATCTATTGTTATAGAGTCAAATACTATAAGTAACCTTATGATCAGGTGGCACATTTCTATGGGTTTGTATGTTTTTTTTCAAAAAGTTTATTAATTTTGATGATACAATTTTATCACTAAATTTTAAAATATCTCTAAAGTTTTCTATGAATCCCACAAGAAGCATATTTAGTATCATTTATTTAGAAAACTCTAAACAAGTATATTTTTAAGATGCAAATAATATTAAATATATCTTTAAAAACTCCCTCTATTTATTCAGATACAATTTTGATATGAAAAGGGTCATTCACAGATTTAATAGTATAATTTAATTTTTCACATATTTATGCTATGTTTCATATATCAAATGTAACTTTAATCAGCAAGAGACTAAGTTTAGTCCACCAGTTTCTTTTAAGTTATCATTGAACATTTTTATATTTCTCATAAAGCTTTAGATTAAATATAGAGTATTTGGATATGCAGAAAATGCTATGTTTTTTTATTCAACTCTATTTAACAAAAAGCATTTATCTATCATATATATGATTAATTATATATCAAACATGCACAATACTAAATAGGAAATAGCATAAATTAATTACACTATTCAAATTTGAACAAGCCAATCAATCAAATTACCAATGCTTAATAATGTTATTATAAAAGTACAATGCCTGACTTTTTAGTGTAATATCAGACTTGGTAAATGCATGTTGACAACCACTTATTGATTGGATTGTTTAAATTTTTTCAGATTAATTATTTTACTCACATTTGAATCTCACTTCATTTGTACAATAGACATATATGATAATTACTAATTATAAATATAATTAGATATAAATTAATTACTCTTAACTAATTTAAACAAGCCAATTCATCAGTCAATTTGCTGATAACATGCATCTATCATCTGTAACTCTCATAATATGGTCCCATCAAATTAATTGGTCAGTATATTTATGTTTAGTTAGGAATAATTAATTTATATTGTTTCCATTTAGCTTTATGCATGTTTGGTTCACAATTAAGGATACACACTATGTATATAGTAGATAAATATAAGTAAAATTAAATATCCCACTTTATGACCAAACAAAAGTAAAAAAAAAAAAAAATTACTTAGCATACTTATCAGCTTTATGAGAATAAGGGTTTTAATTGCTTCTACTCTTAATTTATTATCTAAAAATAGTTAATAATCAACATATTGATTATGAGTTATAGCTAGATCAGTTATGTGTTATCTGCCTATAATAATATAATAAGCCTGTTTGAAGTTTTCAAGTTTTATTCAGGATTTAAATTTCTGATTGCTGGATGCCAAAACAAAATATGCTATCAATTATGCATCAAGCTCTTCTCTTATTCACCAGAGTGATTGGTGTGCTGATTAGCAGAAATGGGTTTTGAACTCAGAAGAATATGGAATTTATTTGTTTTATTTTTGATGGCTGAAAATTTTCAAAAAAAATATTTGAAAATGTTTTTTATATAGACAGCATACCATTAATACAATTAGACACCCAAATGATAGTTATAAAATGGATATCTATCTATTCTTGATCTGCCAATGTCTGATCTAGAGAGTAATGCCATCTTTATAAGTTTTTTATTGGATGGATGTTGGGGAAACATATTGCAGATTGATACCAAAAGATGTATAAATTTGTATATATATATATAAGTCATGTATGCATTTAAAAATTGGAAAAATATTAGAATAGCCTCATGGTTACATCTATGGACAGCAAGAAACTATGACACAGAGAGAAAACAAAACCACCTCACAAACTTTGTTAACTTCAACCAACTGTGGATTGGCTGGCTCAAATGAAAATTTAAAAATTTTAAACTTTGTCTTTATTAAGTTTCGTCTTTCAGCATCTGAAAAAGACATGTTGGTATTCGAAGTGATTATTCTTGAGTAATGACATTACATAGTGCAATGTGAGAATTTCATATGGACACGAAAATATTAATGTCAGATAAAAAAGTGAGTGAAGTAGGAAGTGTTAAAATTTATTTTGTCAATATTCTTTTTTAATCTCTATTAAAGTTTTTCTTATTATATAAAATAGATTTTTTTATGAGCCTAAGATATAAATAATTTTTTAGATTTTCTTTATGTGTGTGGTTGCTTGCTACTATTATAATAGCGTATATATTTTGGTTGATCTCACCACTTGAGTAGTCTAAGTATCTCATCACTAACAACTGACTATTGGTTGCAAATTACTGTCATGTTCCAATGATTTTACCAGATGATGTCAAATAAAATTCAATTAAAACATCAGTTCTAAAATGATACAAACAAGAAGTCATACATATAAAAAATATAAAAATTATTTATACACACATGCTAGTATATGGGCAGGCAACATTTAAGATAAATAACTTTTCTGAATGATTTCATTGTTGTTTTTATTTTATTTTTTTGATAACAAATCATCTTGTTCACAGGTAAACAATAAAATCTATTAAAACATTGTTTGTATCTTCACAGAATAAAAAGTACTGATACGAAAAGGCAATGCCGCCGCGGATAACTCTCTTTTTTATCCGCCTATAAAAGTGGCAATAACCCTATATGTAAAAAAGATTGCATTTGTAATTTAATTTAAGAAGTAAAACAATTACTACTGAATCTATAATAAAATATGTGCATCTTTTACGTATGTATTAAATAAAGTTTTCATTTATTTAACATTGTATCCACTACAAATATTTGTGAACAGTTTCTTTTTAATTATTATTATAAAAAATAGAACTATCTGTTTTCACTGCGAGAATTCATTAAGATTGTATATTTGATTCTGATTCGTATCGCAATATATATATATGCACCATTTGCTAATTTTTTAGAAAAAAAATAGATCGAACCTTTAAAATTAGATTTATTAGATATATATTTATTTCGTTGTCGTTGTTTTTTTAAACTTTTTAAAATTAAGTAGAAATTTATTTGATTATCACTCAAATCGCAATAAATATGTATATATGCATTAGATACTATTTTTAAAAAAAATCTAGATTGAACCTTTAACATTAAATTTATTTCTTGTATATTTTATTTAGTTTTTTTTTTGTTTTAGCTCTTCTAAAGTAAGTAGAAAATCATAACTTAAAATAGCAAACGCTTTTATTTCTCACTTTTTTTTTCCTGACGAGAAACTACTAATGGTCGGTATATGAATAGTAGCTATTAAGATGCCTTGTGATGTAGAGTGACTGAAAATTACCTAGAATTCATGAATGAATAATAACTATTAGAATAAATGGGTTTAGAGGTAGAGTGATTTAGAATCGCTAAGAATTTTATGATATCAATAGTATCCATTAAGGTAGGATTTTAGAGGTCACAGTCAAACTTCATTCTTTTTATTTTAATGTTCAACTGCAATATACTAAAAGTGTACTTCAAACCATATAAAGGTTTTTCACATGTAATACAAAAAATACACACACATATATGTGTGTGCATATATATTGGAGTATTTCCATCATTTAATATTAAGTATTGAATGTATTTTGAAAAATTTAACTTTATTTACACTTTCCAATTGCATCCAACTGTTAGTAACAGCACACAGGTTAGTATATGCCCAACATTTCGAGAGATATTATCTCCTCTTTCTTCAGGAGTGTTGCTGGTCTGACCATTGGTAGTACTATTATAGAGATCGATCTTGGACCCTTAGATTCTTGAATATTGAATTATAAGCCATCCTACCATTGGCATGATGGTTCAGTTGGCTAGAACGTTATCTTAAAATTTAGTATTCAAGAATATATTCCCATGCTAGTATTGCTACTGGTCAGTCCATTAACATTTGAAGAAGAGAGGATAATAATACCTCTCAAAACGTTGTACATATACAAACCTGTGTGGTATTAATAAGAGTCGATTGTATTTTTTTAAAGACATTCAATACTTTATATTAGGTAATGGAAATATTCCAATATATAAATACAACTAAAATATCATCATCCCAAATCCCTTCAGAAAAGCACACATACATGTGTATATATTAACTAACAGAACACTTCTAATAATAATCAATGGAACAATAAACTTTTCTACCCTGTTTATATCAAAGCCCATTTTTGTTTGGAAGATTTATTTTGCAAATGCAAATTAATTATTCTTATAAGAACTGGAAACTAAATGTAAATGGAAGAACTTTGTAATTTATTGTACAATAGATGGTGATACATTAATGTAAATAGCATGAAGAAAAATTGTTATCTTTATTATATCAGTGTGTATGCACGATCGCCATTATTTTCAACCATTAATGATGTACTCCAGGTTGAATATCTTTCCATGTTTAATGTATTTTAGATGTATACTCACTATAAGCCAATAAACAATGTGATCACTATCTCTTATGCTTGCTCTTAACTGTTATTAAAACAGGCAAAACTCTATAAGGTGGCTGCTGGAGAGTTGCATTAGACCTAAGATCTAGATGCAGTGCTCTCAGATCCAAGGCTCCTCACTGACAAAGGCCACAAGCCAGAAACTAGTCTGGGAATATTGGATGAGTAGGAATTAGATGGGGATTTTATGCACAAGCCAGCTGGCATCCTTTGATTACTCTGGCTTGCACTGAGTTGCAATACATATAGAGAGTTTTGCCTGTTTTAATATAATCACTATACAGAATAACATCATAAGTTGAGAATCATATGGTTTATATATATATATATATTGTAACATCCACTGTATAATTAGGGTTTCTTTACAAGTTAATTGCCCATACTCAGTGACCAAATTATGTTTGATCTATTAAATTTTTCGTCAGAAAATTTCAGTAAGATTTAATGGACTCAATTATCTTTCCTGGTCACACAACACCCTTTCACTTAATGTAACTACCATAATAATGGGGACAAGTAGGCCAGCTTTTAATTTATTTGAAAAGGTGCCAGGATTCTGTATCAGAATCCACTGGCCAAATCTTTTTTTTTTAGTTACGATGAAATTATTTAGAATATCCAGAGGATTGCATTTTCTGTATAACATTGACAATTTATTTAATTGAATTAGAATAATAATAATCAATAACTAAATAACAACGTAAGTCGTATTTAAATTTTTTATTACAAAACAAATTATTTAATATTATCAAGAGAAGAAAATATAAAAAAACAAGTAGGGATTAAAACTACTGCAAATATTTTAATTTAATTGGTATGGTTCATGGCGACAGTTTATCACACTTAAGAGTAAGAAAAGTGATCAATAGTATTGGAATTAATAGAGTTACTTACTGGTAAGTTTATTTGTTCATGTGTAGGATTTATGAAATTTACCATGCATGGATTTATCTTGGAAAAGATCCACTGTTCAATATTCTGGCGATCCTTTGTGGTTTCACATTTAGTAGGAAATGGTTTCACCCAGGTAGTTCATGACATCAGGTCAAAAGCAATACCAGCAAAAGAACTTCTTCTACTCACACATCTTAATACAATTCAATATATTAATAAGAGTATCATAATTTCTCCAAGTTTATCTTTACTTTTCTCTACAGGAATGAAGATCTAAGAAACCCCACGCATGATTTTTTTTTCCTTTTTATAATCCTGATTTTTTTAGTCTTTCTGTGCAACTCCCATTGACACCTGTTAATGTATACCAATTGTAAAGGAATTTAGCCCACAAAGTCTTCTTTTGTTTTCTTCTTGTTCACCATCTTTAATTAGGGAAGGAATGTTGTGTCTTTTATTTTTTATTTTTACAAAAATACAAAGTAGTTTCCCCTTTCGTTTTATTATACTCTTTATATCTCTTCTCTCTTTTTGAATTCTTTTAGCATGCACTAAAATATCTACACCCACGTTGTTTAAACTAAATCGATGAGATATTTAAATAAATATTTTTTTATTAGGAATTTATTAATTTAACTTCTAAATTGCCAATGCTACTTGTACTAGGATAAAATACAGTACATAATATATATATATTTAATGATAAATGATATAAGTATAATAAACAAAATCCATTAGAATAATTCTACTAAAATTAAAAAATGCCTATATAAAATTAAAGATTAATTTCCTTTGCTATAGCCAGCTTACAGTGTATTCCACCATCTTGAGTAGCAATACATTAATATTTAAAGATCATTAAACTCACACAGAAGACCGTTCCCATGTGAATGATCAACTTTCCATAAATTGTGAATACTAACACATTTACATTGTTTATTCAACACATCTGTACTATTTATAAAATATGGTTCCTTAATTTTTTTTTCTTCAAATCATTTTCCACATGGAAAACAAAAACCCCATCAAAGCAGAATTCTCCACTACAAATCACTGCATGTTCTGCAAAAACAGATTCAAACCTATCTACAGAATAATGCAACTTATTATATAATAATTCACTCCTGAATTCTATTTTTCAATGCATATTTAGTCTCCCTTATGTAAATATATCCACAATGACATACCACTTGTTAGTGAAAAAACTATTTATTAAATTAAATGATATTGATAGATTGATGTGGAGTATTACTTCTGAAGATAGTGAGAATAGTATAAAATATCTGGATCTAATTTTATGAAGAGAAGGTAATAAAATCAATAAAAAAAATGGTGTAACCATTATCAATTAGAGTATTTGTGCATTCTAATTCAAATATTCCACTTACCTATAAATTAGGTGGTTTTTGAACATTTCTCTTTAGAAATGATGTTTTATGTAAATTTTAGAGTGATAAATTGGCTAATATTGAAAGATATGTTAATGATATATTACAAGTGGGATATAGTAGAACAAATATTTTATGTGCACTATATAGGTTTAGAAATAGATGGAGAAGAGATAATATGGAAAAGAAAAAGTAGATAGCATTGCCTTATGTAAATGATATTGTGTGTAGTAAGATTACTTCATTGTTATCTTCTGATTTTAATGTTGCATTTAAAGTGGGTGCCAATATTAGAAGATTAGTTATGAATGGAAAAGATTGTATTGATAAAATCAATAAATGTAATATTACATATAAAGTGGTATGTCATTGTGGATATTGTTACATTGAGCAGACTAAATGTGCATTGAAAAGAGAATTTGGGAGCATGAATTATTATATAATAACTAGTGTCTTTCTATAGATAGGTTAAATCTGTTTTTGCAGAACATGTGATGATTTATAATGGGGAATTCTGCTTTGATAGTTTTTGTTTTACATGTGGAAAATGATTTGAAGAAAAGAAAAATTAAGGAATCATATTTTATAAATAGTACAGATAATGTGTTGAATAAACAGTGTAATTGTGTTAGTATTCACAATTTATGGAAAGTTGGCCATTTACATGGAAATATTACTGTTGTGCGAGTTTAATGAGCTTTAAATATTAATGTATTGCTACTCAAGATGGTGGAATATGCCATGAACTGGCTGTAGCAAAGGAAATTAATCTTTAATTTTATATAGGCATTTTTTAATTTTGGTAGAATTATACTAGTGATTTATATATATATGATCACTAGATGGAGCTTTACCAATATCTCCATACAAGCTTTGTATATATATATATATATATATGTAGATCATAATATATCTAAGGAAGAAAAATGAATTCAGATATTAACAGTATCCATTGGGATAAGATTTCATTCATATTTCATTTTTTTATCTTGATGTTTTGCAGTATATTAGAAAATATAAACACATGTGTGTATATGCATGTATTATATTAGCCATCATCATCATAAGTCAATCAAAACAAAATATAATTCAATTATATTTGCACACACAGAGTGTCATTGCATAACAATCACTAAAGGATTATATTTATTTTTATACATGATAATGTTAAAAAAAGGATGAATTCAAATAATTCTTCTTATAAAAAATCAATATCAAGATCCATAGTCGAAAATATCAGCACTTTAAAGCAAACATATTAACTCTGCATAGTTTATTGCATTCATAACTTGGTATGATATAAAATCCTTGGATTAATATTTTGATTCTGACTCTTTTGGTGCTATAATATCACATGATCTCCCAAGCAATGGACTTTTCTATTATTTTCTTAAATGACAGTCACAAAAGCCAATGGTTTCTAAAAAAGGTCAACTTATCATTTCAGTTGCTTGGGAGTCACCTAACCTTCCAAAGAAATATTTATTTGATTATTGTTCATACTTTTGTTTTAAAAAAACCACTGCAAAATATATTGAAATCTATCTGAATTATGAATCTGTAGTTCAGAGTTCTATGAGCAGGTTTATTACAAAATTTGAAAAACTGGAATTTTGAAATATATGCTAATAATTTCTAAAATAATAATGGTCATGTGACTTTATTAAATGGTGATTGCCAGCTTTGGGTGAGAATTATTCTATTTTTTTAAATCATAGTATTTTTAAAGACTTGTAACATTTTTATTTATTTTACTCTCATGTAATTAAAAATCAAAATAAATAAATAAATAAGAAGCAAACATTGAAGCATGTTTTTTTTAAAAATAAAAGAAAAAATCTATATTCAAATAATATTTTAATTAATCTTCCATGTGATTTATACTCTTGTCAGAATAATCAAAAAATCAAGTCATATATCACATTACTTGTTTTAAGCTTGTATTGCACATTTGTAATATAGGAAGCATGCTGATCTAACAAGCTTTTATTGTTAAGTACCACAAGAAAAATCATTTTAAAATCTCTATTTAGAATTATCCCTATTCTCAGATCAGTTTTAAGTTATGGTTCATGTCAGTGAAGTGCTAGAATATTCAGACACTAGATCTAAAATACCAAACTCAAAATCCAGCACTTGTTAGAACTATTAGCATGCTCCCTATATTACATATCTGTAATACAAGCTTACAACAAGTGTTGTGATATATGCCTTGATTTTTTGATTGTTGTAATTTTGCTCTTAAGAATTTGGAGATGTTATATTGCTGATGTTATTAATATATGGTGAGACTGAAATGTTTTCAGACCCATTTTCTACTTAATAGTTAGGAATTAGGTAAGTGCTGTTTTTGAGTTGATATTTTAGATCTAGTGTCTGAATATCCTAGCACCTCACCAATGTGAGCCAGAGATTTTTAAATGCTTTCTTTTGTGGCACTTATCAATAAAAGCTTGTTAGAGCTATTAGCATGCTTCAAATATTACTCTTGTTAAAATACATTTGTTGACACCGAAAAAAAAAATTCTATATTATAATATTGCATACTGACTATATTACACAAAAAAATGTTTGCATTTTAGTTATAATTCTATATTTGATTATCTCTATTATCTACTTGAATTAGTAAATGTTTTTTAGAAAAGTTAATACTTTATTTCTACTTTTCCAAATGTATTCAAATGTTAGTAAAAACACATAGGTTAGTGTATAAATAACATAACATTTCAAATGATAATATTTTTTCTATTATTTTAAGTTATTACTATCCTGATTGATGACAGTACTAGCATGGATAACAAAACATTGGCCTTTACATTAGTGAATATTAAGGTAAAAGCAGTTATTGATATGACTTGTAACAGAACTAGCATAGTAATTCAACCTTTAGTTTCTTTTAGATTTGTGATGACCAGACTATTCTGTCAAAGTCAATAGTCAGGAAAAAATTTATATACTTATTTACAGGGGTATTCATAAATTGTACATATCTTATTTAAAAACAAATATTTCCCACCAGATTTTTCGCAAAACGTTTTAGAAAATCGAAATGTGAAAAAAAAAAAAAAAATCTAATTAAAGATAACCTTTTGTCAAAATGTTTTCAAGTTTTTGTTTGTTTTTCTTTTTCTTTAAATTACATACCTATATAAATTTGATATAAAAACCTATATAAGATAATTGATGAAACTCTTGGCATATATATATAAAGTAATTGAAAAGTTTTATAGTGTGATGATACCACATTATTGTCCAATTTTCCATAAATCAGGCTTTGAATCTGAGCCAAGTATATCTTTTCTGATTTCAAATAAGTTTTGGATTTAACCAATCATCCAAAATTTGCCAATAAATCTATATGTAGACATTTTTAATTAGCCCATATAATGAGAGTTGAAAAACCATTAAAATGTTCACTAGCTAACAGGTGACAGGTGTGGTGAGTACTGATTTTCCCCACAGTTCTTCTTTTGAGAAATATTTGTTAGAAAGACCTTTGTCCAGCAATGCTCAATTTAAAAGCTGTTTTACTTTAACTATAACCCAATTTTAATGAAAGCATCTAAAATGCATAAAGCAGTATTCATGAAGTGAATAATTTATGTAATAAATTAAGATTACAATTTTCTATTCATCACCTAGTTGTTGGCTTGTGTGATCAATTCGGAAGTACCTTACAATCAAAATCATATTTGGATGAACCCTCAAAATATATCATATATATTTGTAGTCAGTGAAAATCTTCACATCAACATATATATAGTAAGGAAATCAAGTCATACATCATGTGACTTAATTTAATAAGCTTGTATTTATAAATGTAAATATAATGAGCATACTAGTAGCTCTAAACAAGCTTATATATATATATGTATATCTTATGCCACATCAATTTCTAAGTACTTTATTTCATAGATCTCAATTTTAATGCTTAATGTAAGTCTCTTCTACTCTATGACTAGTAAAGTTAATCCTAACAATAATATTATATAATTAGTTCAGGTCATCATGGTTGCAAACACACTTCTGATAACTAATACTAACCAGATTCCTTTTATACAGAAACATTACTATTTATCTGACTGCCAGTTATTTAAATCACTACCCTTATTTGATCATCATCATTAGCAGGCACTTGTAAATTAATATTGTCATTCTAACTCCACAAAAAAGGGTAAAGGAATTAAAAATTTTGTTGTAATTATACAAACTAATTCATAAAACAAATATACAATTATATATGTTGCAAGCTAGCCCTTTAACCAGCTATATTTAATATTTCATAATACTACCTTTTAACTTTTTCTGTATTAAACTTCATTTTTTAAACATTCTTTTTATATTGATGTAACATTTTATACAGTAATAATAATAAAAAATTTTATTTAATTTTCTATCCAATTTTGCAATGTAAATATTAAATAATACCAAATCTGTAACTACTAATTTTAATATTTTATTAAACATTTTTATATTAGAATAATGTATTAACAAAGAATTTGCTTTTCTTCACTTTATTGATTATAATATAGATCAAACACTTTTTTGTCATTTATTTCTACTAAGGTTCTTTAGATTTGAAAATTATAACAATCTGTATTTAAGATCAATAACAGTCAATCAATTTTTTTTAAAAAAAAAAAAGTTTATAATTTCTAATGGGTTTTTCTAGGTAAAAAATAAAATCTTGAATGCAGTTAATATTATGGTTATTTTTGATAAGGTTATGTGATAAGATTTAGAAATTATAGTTAATATGTATTTGTAATTAACCATTGCAAATCTCTTTTTTAAATAAAGTTAGTGTTTTGAACTTTCTGTTGTTAGATTTTTAAAATAGCTAATAGATAGTCCAAAAATTACTTTGCTCATCTTCTAGAAAACATAGTGTAGGTATAGTAAAAATTATAAGTAAGACATATATATATATAATTTCTCATGGGTCATAGCATCAGTTGAAAAGTGAATTCGCTAACCTGGGACAACTGCTTGTAAAGCAGCTGTCGCTGACCTCTCGACCACCAATGCTTGACATAAATAGGATATTTAATATCGAAAGACAAGTAAAAGCAAAAAATAATAACAATAACAATTATATGATATAAATAAAAATTAGAATAATGATGTAATGTTATAAAGATAGTGGAGGGAATAAAACAGACTGCAGAAAGTTATGAGAGATAAAGTAGTACATAATTTAACAATTTTTTAATAAGCAAATGAATATGATGATAAATTTGTGTAATATTGATTATTTTCACTGGAAAATATACTATAGAATTACAATTACATTAATTATTGAATTTTTTTTTTTAAAGAAAAGCTACAAAAAAGGTTAAGGCAGCAGTGTAAAATCTCAAATAAAATGAATAATAGACCAGCATGTTCTATATATGAACATATTTGTGATACAGGAATTGGTTTACACAGTCATTGAAAAACTTATTACTTATTAGTGAAAGGGTTGTTGTTGTTGTTGTTGTTGTTGTTGTTATTATTATTATTATTATTATTATTATTATTATTATTATTATTATAATAATAATAATAATAATAATAATAATAATAATAATAATAATAATAATAATGGCCTCATTTGTTTGTGAATACTTTCTGAGTTAATAGATCTCAATTATATTAACTAATTAAAACTAACATAAACACCAGTTTACAGACACTCCACACTTATAAAAGCCATAAACTATAAACTAGATTTAGGCAATGGACAGAATAGCTCTACAAACAAATGCAATAAGTGTCACTCTCTAGCACCTGTTGATTCTTCAATCACACATAAAAAATATTAACTAATTAACATAACATATTATTTTGTATAATGATTTTGTGCTTCTTCTGTAATCAATTTTTTATTCTATCTTTTTCCACCTTACTTTCTTTGATCACATAGTTTATTGCATGGATCTGATCATCATAAATCTCTCATGTGACTGAACATCCTTCAATAATAACGGTGCAATGAATTTGAGTTTGCACAACATTATTATTATTTAATTACATGTATAACAAACACTGACTTCAATTTTTTATCTCTATAATTTATAATTTATTCTTCTATTTCTTTAAACCCCTGCTTTTCTTTACACCAAGTTAGAATAATTATTCCTATTTCTTAAGAGTAAAAATTATATATATATATATATTTTGCCAGTATTCGTTTTTAAGAAAATAAGTGTATCAATGCACTGTATTTTATTATGAGAATTAACCAGTGCAATTGTACAATAAAATTGTGTGACTTCATTTCCCAATTATATGATATCTCGGGAATTACGTTTTAAAAATGTAAAATAAATCTAATTGTATTTATATTTTCAAATTCTTATCTGGTTATCTATTATAATGAGAGTGTAAATATATAATTTGAAAAGCTAATTATATCAATAGAGGTCACTCACTGTATTATTGCTAATGTTTGAATAGTTTACTAATCTAATAGTTGCATATTATTAGTATTGCAATTATTACAATATATATATATGTATGCATGTTAATGATGTAAAAAATCCACAAAACTTCTGTAAGTTGTCAAGCGTTGGTGACCTAGTGGTTCACATGGCTGCCTTTCAAGCAGCTGGCCTGGGTTTGCTTACCAGTCAACACTTTGACATATAAAAAAAAGAACTTCAATATAAGTTAGTAATGTTATTCTCAATATTGAAATATAATAAATTATAAAAAGATGATAAACAATATATATATATAATCATTAAAATCAGTGAACACTTAGACAATCCCAATAATAATCAACAATCTTAATCTGTTGTCAAGGTGACCTCCATTTAACAATAAATATACATGCAACACATATTCAATAAAGAGAGAAAAAAAAATTTATTGTAATTTTTATTTTCCACACATATATATATGAGTTTTTAAATAAAATCTTTTTAAATATTTCAGAAAAAAAAAATTTGAAAAATTAGATAAGAACATAAAAAATGCATACTTCAATATATACATATAAAGAATGTTAACAATTTTTGCAACTATCCATTAAAATTCAATACAACTGTACAAAGAAATAAAAGCTTAATAAATTAAAATTTAAACGTTGCTATACATTTTTTTTATTTCCAAAGTGTAAAATTATCCAGCTGAAATAATTATCATAGAATATAATTTCGATATCTTCATTTTAAAAACGAAAGATGTTTTATTGAAAGACCATGATAATAATGTCAAAGAATTTCAGCATACAATATGCATAAAATATAATTTGATAAATATATTTTATATTGTAAAATATATTTAGCATATCATTATTTTATAAATTCTTCAAAAAAAAATTATCAATGGAAGATGTAAAAATATTATATAAATATATTTTAATAAATTACAGTAATTATGCTAAAAGCATTATATAGGTTATATGTATCATTCATACATATATAAAATAATTTTTCCTAAGATTAAAGTTTCAAATTTTATGTATTTAATAAATTGCAAAATGGGGGTGTTCAAATTCTGCCATCTAGTGATTATTAGTTATATAGTACAGTTTATGATAATTACACAGCATTAATTAAAATATAGCTTCTGCAACTTATTATTTAAAAATATAATGTAATTATTATTTATTTATTACATATATTAGTTGTGGTTTATATTGATTTTATATCCAGTAGATACAATTGAAAGATTAATTACTGAATTCAATTTGTGTAATATAAAATCAAATCTTTAATTTCAACCAATAGTTTGCTAATCATCAACAGCTTCAACCATACTGTAATCAATCATCAGAAACTCAACAAATTCAGTGATATAAGTATAATATATGCAAATTAAACATGTTTAACTGATGTTCTTGCACACACATTTTGAAATGTGTAAAATAACTTAAATAGTCAGGACTATAATACACATCATATATGTTGCTATTAAATAACTTTATTTAAATAATTATATATTCTAACCCCTATAAGATTAAAAGAGTTGGCAATATGAGGCCTGAAACATATGACTAATCATGGTTAGATAAAATCATAATATGTTGACTGGGCCATTATTTTTAACTTTCAATCATTAGTATTTAAATTATAAATTACCTTTATTTTAATTACCATCAAAATGTAAAGAATTTTAATCAATTATGCTGCTTTTTAATACATTTAAATAAATTACATAATATAAAATAAAATATTTTTATATAATAGCAATAACTATCTCTTTCTCTCCCTATATATATATATATAATCATTAAAAACTGTCAACACTTAGACAATTCCAATATCAATAACAATTAACAATCTCAAACTGTTGTCAAGGCAACCTTTTTTTAGCAATAAAGGTTTTATTGCTAAAAAGAGGTTGCCTTGACAACAGTTTGAGATTGTTGATTGTTATTGATATTAGGATTGTCTAGGTGTTGATGGGTTTGAATCATTATTTATAAACCCATTTAGTCTTGAACATTATTACACTTATTATATATATATATAATAATAAAAATAAATTAAAGAATAACATAATGCTAGATGAAACTCATATAATAATAGAATACAATGAACATCTTCAGTTTCAGCAATGCTACTTGTCTTTAAAAATCCAAGACTGTATCATGCAACTTAGATAAATTATTTCTTTAATCTAAGGTGAGTGATTCAGATTGGGATTTTTAAACACAAGTGGAATGGTTGAAACTATATGAGTTGATTGTATTCCATTAATAATAAAAATAATACAGAAAACTTTTTCACTTTTTTTTTTACATTTTCAATGTGATGGAATTATTATAAAACTTCAATTTACATTGTATACATATAACCATCTATATTATATATATATATAATTAACTAGAAAACCCAGTTATAACAATAATATAACATATACAAAAAAAAAATTGCATAAACATATACTATATAATTTTCCATTTATTTTTATTGACCAATTATTAGTTATTAAAATATGTCTAATATATATTTATACTGTTATGTTTATTGTAGTTAATATAATTTGTTTCATATATTTTCCTTCTATTAGGTTTTTAATTATAATTTAAAGGTTTTATATTTATTTACACAATCCGTTTTATGTTCATATTTTATATAATGCAATTTATTTTTATTTCCACTAATGGCATTGTTCTTTTACCCTTTCATCTAATTGTTTCTCTGTCTGTCTATGGTAAACCATTTTGCAATTTCCACAATTAATTTTATACATAATTATTTATATATATATATAATATCATCTCTTATTTTATAATTACCTATTAATTATGTTTACACTTTTACTAGTTGTACCATCCTACATTGATGTTTTTACCCATATAATTTTTATTTTTAGTAATACACCATAAAGTTTAAAGAAGTATAAACATTTTATCCATATTTTATTAGAGCTGCTATTATTATTTATAATAAAATTATTATTATTTAAATTAAATGTCTTGTGCATTTTTACACACACATATATATATATATACAGAGTGAATTTCAGCACTTCTTCTAGTCTTAAATGAATTTATTTTCACATTAAAATAAATAGCTGATATGAAGTGATTTTATTATTTAGTCCATTATACTGATTTGATAATCAAATGATTAAATTTCTAAAATATTTACTATGAGAGTTTATTTCTTTTATTTTATGTTGGACAATGATTACTGATATTAGGGAAAGGTCCATAGATACCTTTAAAATTTGCTTTATTTATTATATACTTTAAATGTTGTCACATATACATATATACACAAATGCCCACACCCATATATATATTAATTTATTATAATGATCTAAAGCTGGGATTTCTTTTTTTAAGGATTTTCAATAAAGTTTAGTAAGAATACTCAGCTAGCATTTTAATATTGATTAATTATTAACTATACAACATTTATCTATAGATTAAAATAGTGAATTAATTATAAATAATCATGAAGTAACTTTCTGGGAAATGTACTTGATTTTTAAGCTCAAAATTAATGATCTGACCTGTATAGCCACAGCAAGACATTTTATTTTTCTCAAAGTGGAATAGATCCAAAAACTCTTATTCCTTAAAAAGTCTTTTACTATTAAATTCACTCTTGTCCTATTCTAATGAATTTCACAGGGAAATTAAATAATTTTTTTTTTCATTTCACCTCTACCCCTTCACTGAAACAATTACACCTGGGACTCTTTTTATGTGGAAGATAATTTTGTCAACATCATTCATTCAGATATCATAAACAGTAATTTAAAGTGAGTGGTCTATCCTCATGCTTTCATTTCCAGTACTTAATATTTGCCCATATATAAGCATTTGGGTTGGAAAGAATAAGTGGATTCATTTTATTCTTTCATAAATACTATATCTTGTGTTGGGAATGAAAGTATTCATTTATTATTAACACTCATAAAAAGTGCATGCACAATAGCTTGAAAAGGCTGATCTTTAGTTCATAATGTATTTACAACAACTATAAATTAAGTAAAAACTTTTGTCACTGACTAATATATTTTAATGACAAACTTATTGCATAACTCATTTGTCTATTTTTGCTAGGTAAATTAATGATTATCTACTATTTATTATTTAAATAGTAAACATACACAGTTAATCACAGTTGGCAGATATTCCAATAATAAAAAATGAAGCAATGAGATGTTACATTACTCTGGCTGCTAATTTCATAATTATTTCTCTCTTCTTCTTATTTTTGCATTATTTTATTGCAGTTTCAGATAAAATATATCATCATTTCAGTAAAACTGTTGCATCTTTAATTCTATTAAAGCACAGGAATATTTTATTTTTAAAGTTCTTTTAGCCTTCAAAAATTATTTTTTGATTGAGGTAAACATACCAAAATTAGATACTAATGACAGTTGATACTTATCACCATGTATATAGCATGTTGGTTTTAATCATATTTCAGAAAGGATTTTCCTTCCCATTTACCATGTACTATATTTAGTATTGCTTTTTCTCCATTAGACATAAGAAAAGAACTTGAAAATTCATTAATTTTAAAGATTGAAAACACTATTAATTCACTATCTAACATTTACCTGTTTGGAAAGGTTGCACTCCTCAATACTATGATTTTACCAAAAATTACTTATTATCTAGCTGGTTTTTCACTAACAATTTTCTTCATCCACAAAGTTGAATCTCTATGCAGAAAGCTGTGCTGGGTAGGGAAGACCCCCACAATAAGTCTTAATGTTTTGCAAAAACCAAGACATCTCAATGTATTAGGATTGCACTCGATTAAAATTTTTCTTATACAGAGTACTTCCAATGTCCTTGTTAAAATTTTCAAAGACAATGCAAACCTAGAAAGTCGCATACCTTTAGAAAAAATAATCCCCATTGATCGTCCACACCCTCGAAAAGAAACATCTGGATGTAACAACAATTAACTATTGTCTTCAATAGCATCAAAAGCTCCAGCTCCATGTTTGATGAAAAAATATCCTACTGGAGTTCTTATCCATTAGTTCACTCTGGTAAATCTAGAACAGAGAATCTTCTCCCATTTGGAATACCTCGTCTCATAAGGCTGACCAAGTTCCAGAAATTGGAACCAAAGTTTGTAAATTTTTTGGTTAAGGTCAACCTTGGAGCCTTGCCTACTGGGATGTTTGGACATAATATTGATACCATATGTACCCTTTGTAGAAGATTTGATGAGTCTATTGAACACATACTCTATCAATGTGAATGGTGGATTCAGTTATGGAATATTGCCCTACAGAGGATTACAGGGTACAACTCTACAAAGGTCCACCTTAGTAATGCATTCAAAAATGTAGATTTTTTGGTTAAGGTCAACCTTGGAGCCTTGCCTACTGGGATGTTTGGACATAATATTGATACCATATGTACCCTTTGTAGAAGATTTGATGAGTCTATTGAACACATACTCTATCAATGTAAATGGTGGATTTAGTTATGGAATATTGCCCTACAGAGGATTACAGGTACAACTCTACAAAGGTCCACCTTAGTAATGCATTCAATAATGGACATTTTGGCTCCATCCACCTGGCCACTTTCACAAATTTTCTCATATGGAAGATTATATGTAAGGTATTATTTGATAGAGAGTTGGTCGGTCTATTGAAGACCTTTTCCTAAAGTTACTATATAAAGCTAAAGAAAGTGATCTAAGCACCTGCCTGCCTAGCCTCACCGAGCAAACCTGGAGTCAATTAAATATTTAGCAATGACCATGTGCATAATTTATTCATGACACTCAAACTTTGCATGCCATGGGATTTATATGCCAACTTAAATCATGCCTGATAAGTGACATAACATAAAATTTTACTTTTATTCCTATACTCATCATCTAATTTAATAACAACTCAGTCTTTAACATGTTTTGATGTAATCCACACTCATGCCACAATTATGACTAATGGTTTTTGGTTTATAATGATAAGGTATTTGCACAATGAATGTTTAGTTTTAAAATATGATGTTATACTATAGATTCAATTAGTTGTAAGATGTTGAAAGTTAGTCACTTCATATTATCACTTGTTAATATGCATTGCTTATCACTTATTCAATTTAATATATGTTATTTGTTAAACAAACATGATTTTACAATTTAATTTATACAATGCTCTGGTATTCAATATCATTATTAGTCCACTGCTTATTTAATATGTTTAATTCTTCATGATTCATACTTACCAATAGTACAAAACTGATCACCCCTGATTGTAAACAAGAACTCTATATTACACTGTATATTTAACTTTTTCTGCAAATAAAGATTATTTTGAAAAAAAAAAAAAAGCTTGCTGAAGATAAAATTCTGAAAGTTTTTTTTAATTAAATATATATATATCACTAGTTTTACATTTCTGATATTATTTTTAATTGATTGAATTAGACAGTTATTTTATTAATTACATTTTTTTTTGTTTCATACTAATAACTTTATTTTATGAATTATAACTATTTTAGATTTATTTTATACGAGTGATTTTAATTAATGTTAGCATTTTATAAAAATTACATTGGCAAAAGCTAAATATAAACTTAATACTAACGTTAGTAGTTTTAATTTCTGATAGATAAAGAATTTATTATTTAATGGAGAGTTAACATTTATTTCTCATTAAATATTTACAGAAAAATATATTTACAGTAAAATTTGATTATAGAAGTATAATTTATATACCTGGAGTTATGTAATTATATGAGGAATTTGAACACAGACTTTTAAGCTCCCTTCAGTTATTCACTTGATACTATACAACCGATACACATGAGCACACCCAGGTGAAAAAGATAAATGATTTTCAATATATGGGCATTTCATACTGAATCAGCAGTCATCAGTTGGTCGAGATCATTATCTCCCACACGTATATTATCAGTGCTGGGTTTATATTAAGATAGAAAATTTTCAAAATTAATGGACAGGCTTTATCTACTCACCTTCCAACTCTTCAAGATCCATACCATTGAAAATTTGATGGTGGAATGCCCAAATAACCTATATTATTCTCATTCCCATGTTGACCTTAAGTCACTCTGACTCCTCATGTGTAGGATATTATCCATTTAAATACACATAAGAGGGATAAGAAGAATACAAATCCGTTATATAATTACATAACTCCAGGTATATAAATTATACTTGTAAATCAAATATCACAAATTTAGCCTGTATCGTGCCCATCCCTCTTCTGTGTATTTAAATGAATAAGGTCCTAAACATGTGAGGTCAGAGTGACTTAGGGTTAACATGGGCATGATAATAATAATTGGCATCAACAGGGGATGTAGGCATTCTATCATCAGATTTTCAATGGCATGGATGGCTGAAGAGGTGGAGAGTGCATTAAATTGAAGCCTATCCATTAGAAGTTTAAATATTAGCTATCTTAATTTAAACTGAGTACTGATTATATATATATGTGTGTGTGAAAGATGATGATTTGGACCAACGGATGAGTGCAGGTTCAACACGAAATACATATATTGCAGATCATTTATCTTTTTTACATGTTTGTGTGGTCACTTGTATCACTAGTATGAGATAGAAGGATAGTTGAAGAAAGCTTGAAAGACTGGGTTCAAATCTCTTATCTGATTACAATTAAATTCTAAAATGCATTCTGATAATTAGATTTTTTGTCTGTTTAGAGATATTTTGTTTGTGTATGTGAATTTAATTTGAATTATTATAGAAGGTGATTGACATAAACAAATGAAGTGTTTAAATGATTGTAATTAATGTTATTTTGTAATTTCGTTCTCATTTGTTCTAATAATTAGAATATATTTTATTTATCTATATAAAAATCCTTTAAATTGATTTGGAATAACTAATTGTTTAACCAAACAATAACACGTGTTTGTAATGTGGTAATTTGTCTTTTCTCTCCAACCTTTTGATATAATTTCATTTTTAGATCTGAACACTTAGAGTCATTTTATAAACTGTATTTAAATATCTATTATAATATTGCATTATAGATATTCTTTTATCATTAAAATGCGTTATCTATATAAATAGATAAAAAATATAAAGGTAAACAATCTTTTCTACAAAAGATCAACTGCCGGACAAATATCTTTCCAATATTATTTCATACATAATCCTTTATGCAGAAACAATCAAGGAGAAGGCAGTAAGTACTTTTCAAGTTGCTAATTTCCATGAAGTGAGTTTTTGGGTGATTGTTATCTCATGTGAGATCAATTTACTGACCAATCTTAGATGGTTTTCTGATTAACTATGAGCTTTTTACCTGAAAGAAAAAATCATAAGCTTTTTAAAAAGAATTTCTCTCAATCATGATTTAAACCCCCAATTTTAATCATATCAAAAGTATGTGCTACTATAAGGTCATTCATTTTTGTAAATATAGTTATAAAATTAAGTAGCACAATTTTTTAAACAAAATTCTTTTTTAGAACAATGGATTATTCACTTCAATAAGCCATTTTTGTCACTCTGCTCAAACCTCTGTATATAAAAATGTTAGTTATATGATAGTATCAAGAAAATTCATAAACTAATTTTAAATCATGACAGTGTATCAGTGAAAAATATAGTTCTGCATATATTAATAAAATAATCTGGACCTGATCGGCACTAACATCTAATCTTCATTAATTATTCTTCCTTTTATAAATGTTTGTAAAAAGATTTTTTTTAATAGGAAAAGCTACTGAAAATCATTTTGCAGTAGCGAGATTTTATTTAAAAAAAATTCCTATAATGATTTTATAAAAAATATGGAAAATCATAGACAAAAAATTATTTTATTAAAGAAATGAATTACATCAATATATGGATTAATTTCCAATTTTATAAAAAATATGGAAAATCATAGACAAAAAATTTTAAGATAATGTTCTGGAAAATTCATCATTATATATAAAAATGTGTTAACAGTTTTTAGAAATAAAGAACTCAGCATTTTCTTTTTACTATGGTAGTTAACTTTTCAGTGAAATCATACCTAAAGGAAGAAATAAATTGCATAGACATTATCTTGTTAACTAATGGTTACAATAATACAATTATAAATGAGGCCTTTAATTAATTCAAATTTAAAGTAGTCATAATAAAAAACAGTATAAAAACTAGCTATTAGAACTTGTATTTATTATATAGAAAGTATTAGACTTGTGAAATATTGTGACATAAAAACAAAATATTATTAATAATTAAAAATTGATAGCATTCTGTCCAGGCTTAATAATGAAAGCTTTTTTGTTAGAAAATTTACAAAATCCTATGAAAAGTATTGAAGTCTTTTATGCTGATAGGAGCAATCATTACATTAGTTCTGGTAGAATGAGTATGCTAAGGCAATAAAATAGTACTCATCATCATCAGTCTATTTATTTCAGATTATAGATACTTCACAGAGGTGAAACTCTCCATACAGTAGCTCTACTCAGTGCAAGGCAGAGTAAACAATGGATACAGGAAGGCTTGTGCATAAAATTCCTATTTAGTGCCTACTCATCCAATATTCCTAGATTAGTTTCTAGCTTGTGACTTTCATCAGATCCAAGGCTCATCACTTATGAAAGCCACAAGCTAGAAATTAATCTGGAGATATTGGATGGGTAAGGCACTATATAGAAATTTTATGCACAAACCTTCCTGCATCCATTGATTAGTCTGGCTTGCACTGAGTGGCACTACTGCATGAAGAGTTTTGCCTCTGTGAAAGACAGCTTGGGTAAGCATAAAGAATGGTGATCATGTGATGATTATAAATACTTGTCATAATACAGATTTTTTAAACACCAGAATCATATCGAGATGAGACACTATCCATCAAAGAAAAATCAGACAAGCCACTGGAATTTAAGAAATAGATTGCATCAACAAATATGAAGATATATGTAAATTATCTTTCATATGAAAAATTTTTAAATATATTAATTAGAATTTTTTTTTTATCTACCATCACTTTACCTTTATTTTCTAAAATTTTTTATTCATATTGTTATTGGTTGAGTCTTTAATTTTGTTATATTTTTTACAGCCTTCTACAATTTCTTTTTTTAAAAATAACATTAATTTCTGTATAACAGGTGCAACCCACTCAAATTTCTGTACAATACTACTGTCATTTATATGCAGATGAATATAAATTGCATATCTTTTATACCTATTGCTTATGAAAATCTTTAATATATATATAATTGTGAATTCAGACTTTGATTAAATAAATACATTGGGAAATAAAAGAATTTCATTGAAAAAAATAGAATTTACAAGAATAAAAGAAATTTTAAAAATATTGAATTGAAAGAGACAAAAGTAAGTGTAGTGTATTGAAAGTATGCAATAAATATATGAGTAACATAAGCAAGAGAGGTTATCAAAGTATGCTTTTATCAAGGTAATTTAAAGAAATTAGATCTGGATTAAATAGTAATTTTAAAAAAAGCTATAGCCAAAATTGGGGGATTAGTGAATTTCAGTTAACTTTACCTTTTTGAGAGTTGAGGAGGGACCATACTGCCACCATCAGATGGCGGTGCAACACCATCAACAACTAGCATGAAACCGGCAAGTGATAAATTTATTTACGAAAGTTGCTCAAATTTGACAAATAAAAAAAAAAAAATGGTATGAAATTCAAATAAAAAAAAAAAAACCGATGAAAGTGGCTAGAAATTGACAAATAAAAAAGAAAACAACAAAAAGCTATGAAATTCAAATAAAAAAAAATTAAAAAATCATGAAAATATGAGAAAGAGCTACCCCCCCCCCATAATCAAAAATTCTTCACTTAAATTGAAAAATAAAAATGTCTGAGGATATATATACACAAGAAATACATTGAAAGTAGAAATTATTAAAAAAAAAACAAGAAAATGGTATCAAATCCTATAATAATTCAAATTTAAAAAATAACTAAGTCCGTGATTAATGTAAAAACAAACATGGCGACCAAAAAGCAGGAAATCCAAAATCATCAAATTATTTACCTTGCGAGATTTCCAAATATGAATGGGAAAATTAAGTAGCTGTCAATATTTGCAAATGATCAGATATAAAAGCAATGGTTATATAAGCTAAAAAGAATATTAGTATAAAATTCAAATTTAAAAATAAAAAATTCCATGAAAATACAACGAAAGACCCCCTCTTAAAATCAAAATTTCTCCACTTAAATCAAAAAATAAAAATGACTGAAGATATATATATATCCAAGAAATACATGGAAAGTATAAATTATATAAAAAAAAAACAAGAAAATGATGTAATATCCTATAATAATTCAAATTTAAAAAATTAAGAAATTATGCTAATCGACAAAGAAACATGGCGGACAAACACGGCAAATTAAATATCTTTCAATATTTGCAAACAATCAGATTTAAATGCAATAGTTATATAAGCTAAAAAGAATATTACTGGTTTGAAATTATGGCATATCAAAAATAAGTCAAATTAAGTAGCTGCCAATATTTGCAAATGATCAGATTTAAAAGCAAAGGTTCTATAAACTAAAAAGAATATTACATGAGAGAATCTATTTCTCAAATTGTATCAAGAATACGATCAAAAATAATTAAAATGCAAATACAGAATTTGGTGTATTACTGAAATAAACTCTCTCCCCCTCCTACATGAAGAATTACTGAGTAACTTTTCAAAAATATACATTTAATACTTAAAAATAAAAAGACTATTTACAAATAATAAGTCACAACACTTAAATACAGAGTAATAAATAGTAAGTAATTAAATATAATTATAGCAAGTTATTTGTTATTTATTAATTAATAATTATATAGAGTTTAAAATAATCATTGAGTGCAGTTACAGGAAAAAATATTATATTTATTATCAAGAACGTTACAAGATTTTATTTTAACAAGAATTTAAATAAATAAGGATATTAAAATAGAGTTTTAAAAATATATTTGTAGAAATATTACCAACTTTTTGTTGGAGTTCAGTTCAGTGCCATTTACACAATGATCAGTTGATTGATGTCCTTGTTTACAACTCTTCTTTAATTAAAATTATAAAATTTATCTTTCTACTCTTAAATTTCTTAAGTTAGCACTTTTATCAAAGGTGATTGATCTCCATGTGAATAATAGCAGATTAAAAAAATACTTTAACAGAAGACATCGACAAAACACTATAGCAAAGTTATTTAAAGAAGTTGTTGCTTGAAATATAGCATATATAATATCCCAATACAGTTTTGTTTTTCTTAAACAAAGTTGCAAATTGAAATGTGAAGTAATGGGATTGTCCTGGTATTTTTAATCTAATGCTTGAATATCCTAGTACCTCACTGATGAAGCCAGTGGCAGAAACCGGTCTGAAGTTGGAGATATTCTGAAAAGCTTGTTAAGAGCTATTTGCAAGTTCTTTATATAATATATATATTCTGAGAGATTTTTTAATTACTTATTAGCAAACAATTCATTTTTACAAAATATCATCCTTGTGTCATTTTTAAAGAGATGTTTATTTTGATTATATATATATATATAGAAAGAGAGAGAGAGAGATATGTTAAACCTGTAATTATCTTATATGAATTTTTTTGACAGTTTAATATTTATTAAAATGATAAATGTTTTGAATATTACAATTTTTTGTGGTTTAATAATAGTATTAAAAACTTCAGTCTTATATAAATATCACAAAAAATTTTAATAAGTTATTTTATTTATCTATATTTTTACACATTATCAAATTTTAAAAAAATAGAGCTACTAATTCTAAAATGTTATTTTATATTGAAAACAAAATACAAATTAATTTTTCACAATAATATTAAAAATATTATATATATATATCCTGGAAAACCAGACATTTTAATTTTATTTATAAATACATCTAATAATAGAATATACTGTGAATTAAGCTGTTAATTAACAAGACATTTTTGATAGAGAGATGCATGAATTAATGTCAGTAGTGAAAATCTTTGAATAATGAAAAGCTGAAGTTGGATATTGGGCATTCAGGATCGGGATGATTGAAGTTTCAATTCTTCATTACATGTGCCAAGTCTCACATTTCTCATTTATTATTTAATAAGAGGTACATGTGTATATATATTCCTATAATTTAAATAAGCCCGAAATAATCGCTATTATATGATTATCATTTTGTCATCTGAGTTAGTTTTTTTCATTTAATAAAATATATATATACAATCATTTTAGACCACTCCTACATAAATGTAAGTTTATCATAAACTGAAATTTATTCCCACATTTAACTTGTTTTGGATCTTGCCAATGACATTCATTTCGGACCATGTGTTAGTAATGGTAGTGCTATATTTTACTACTATAATGTGCTTTTCTTAATTTGATACTATTCTATAAAGATCTTCCAATATATCTTTCTTTATGAACATATAAAGTCTCACATTGAGCTTCTTATGATTTCACATATTAATGTCATCTATCATCGTTGTAAATCTTTTTAAGCAATTTATGTATACTTTTTTTAATATCTATCCTCTGTATTCCTTCTATCTTCATGTTTTTCATTTTCATTCATATTTTTTTCTTATTTTGCAGACATTAGAAACAGTTTATTATTATTTCAAAACTTTTAAAACTTCTACTTTTTATGTAATTAACATAAGTGCTTTACATTCTTTTATTAACATACAGGTTTCATTTCTAGTCTTCATCATAGTTAATTCAATTGTGTTAAGAGTGAATTTTTAAAGACTAAATAAAACTAAAGCAATATAAAAAAAAAGAATAAGAAATGCTTTAGTTGTATGTATATATTGGACTATTTTCATCATCTAATATGAGTACTGAATGTTTTTTTAGAAAAAAATAACTTTATTTAAATATTCCACATACATTCAACTGTTAGTAATAGAACACAGGTTGTTATGTGTACAATGTTTTGAGAGGTATTATTTTCCCATCTTCTTCAGGTGTTGTGGGCCTAACCAGTGACAATACTAGCATGGGAATCAAACATTGACCCTTAGATTCTTGAGTATTGACCTTTAAGGTAACTCTCTAACCAACCGAGCCATCCTGCCAAAGGCAACAGTCTGTAGAAATTTCATTGACTTTTCTATGAGGTTCCTCCTGATTTCTCCACTTTTTCCTAAGAGCAAAGTTGATTAATGTTTTTCATACATTATGTATAGTCACAGTTGACTTATGGGATTGTTTGCCATTGACATGTAATCAGCTTCTTTAAATTTTCTTTTTTTTTGTAATATTTAAATAAAGTTAAATTCTTCTAAAGACATCCAATAGTCATATTAGATAATGAAATAGTCCAATATATAAATACTACTAAAACACCATTATCACAAACCTTCAGGATAACAATAAGAAATGCTGATCTCTTTTTTACCACACTTAAATTTAATGTTCCTGTTAATGGTAGCATTATTCAAATGTTAATAAGCTCTGATATTTACTATTTTGCAGTTTATACATAGGATTTATTTTTTGTCCTGTCAATTTTGGTAGAATAATGGACTCAAAAATATAATGCATTATTGATTTTGCTCTCAGTTTGATTTATTGAGCAGAATGATTGAACCATTAAAGTAACATGATCATTCTATACATAGGATTTATTTTTTGTCCTGTCAATTTTGGTAGAATGGTGGACTCAAAAATAAATGCATTATTGATTTTGCTCTCAGTTTGATTTATTGAGCAGAATGATTGAACCATTAAAGTAACATGATCATTCTGACCACACAATTATTTTTGTTTGTTTTTAAAATACTAAAAGTGCTTGGAATGTAGTAATACATATATTTCTCTAGCATAATCAAATCCAAGTAAAAGTTAAAATTATTCAGATTCCAACAGTATATAACTATCACAAAGCAAACAGACAAATGTATGTGGTTCCCTATCAATCATTAAATTAAAAGATGGAAATAAATGTATTAAAATACATGTTATAAATACTAAAAATGATCATTTTTAAAATTTTACATAGAAACATCAAAGTTGTAGTTATATTAGATTAAGATTTTTTTTTCAAATAATCAATTAATAAGCAATTTAAATAGCAATTCAGTTGTTTATAAAAGGTATTGAGCTATTTTCAAATAGTCTAAATGAAAGGAAGAAAACTCTCACTAACCAACATGTCGCTAGTATGATGAATAATGCCTTTTTCTTCGTTACTTATTTTCCCCTGCAGTGAACTTTTTATAAAATTGTGTAAGAGAAATGTAATAAACTTATTATCATTTGTTTATTGTTTTACATGAATATTTAATTAAAATAATAATTGTTAATAAACAAAACAAATATTCAATAACATTTTTAATTTTATCATAAAAGTTTTTGCTATAAATAAATTTGTAGATTAACAAATAATAATTGTTTTTATGTGTAATGTTATTAAATTACACAAATATTTTTGTTGCCTTTTTTACCAAAATCTATATGCGTAAATTGAAGATTGTAAAATTACATTATATCTTTTGCTGTCGTACTATAAAAACATTTGAATACTTCAAATAAATTAAATTATTTACTAATATGTTTACATTTTATTATTTGAATTTTAAAATATCATTTTCCGTTTTCCCTTTTTGATATTTTTTAATGATTTTTTTTATATTTACGATAAATATAAAAATTTTATAACAATTTAAATGTTTTGATTTTTTTCCCCCATTCTTTAAAAGTTTGAAGATGTGACTAAAACAAATATAGTAATAAAACAGGCAAAACTCACTATACGTATTGCCACACACAGCAAGCTAGACTAATCAATGGATGCCAGAAGGCTTGTGCATAAAATCCCCATCTAGTGCCTATTCATCCAATATCCCCAGACTAGTTTCCGGGTGGTGGCCTTCGTCAATGAGGAGCCTTGGATCTGAGAGCACTGCACCTAGATCTTAGGATCTAATGCAACTCTCTAGCAGGCACCTTTTATCTCCACTTAACTACAAAACTATGAGTCCTAAATTAAAAACACCTTAATATTTTCAATCCAAGCTCATCAGCTTACGTAGTCATATAAGAAGTGGTGATCATGTGATGAAATATAGTAATACAAATTAAATTTAAAAGACTCATAGCATAAGGGTTACTGCATCTACATACCATGTCCAGGACCTTTTGATCAAGTAACTCTAGACTTTTTTAAAATTCCTAGCAGGTTTAAAATTTTGTTTAGACATAGTGAAAAATGTATCAAATGAAAAAATAACTGGGATGTTGTATATATTTTATAATATAGAAATTTAAAAAGATACAATGAAAAAAACTGTTCATAATAACCAGAAATAGAAAAAAAAGATTGATAAAATTAAGAACTATAGATATAAGAGTTTAGAATATTGCAAAAGACAGAAAAGCTTGGAGAAGATAATTTGTGTTGGTGTATGGGATTTAACTTAACACTATAATTAGTGATAATGGTAATTATTCATAATAAAACTAAATAAAGACAAAATACAATTTTCTAAATTATATTATTAACCAACATTTAACTCACTAGACAAATTTACTTTTTAATTATTATTTCTATAGTGTAATTTTTATTACATCACACTCAAGAAGTTAGGAATTGGTTTCTATCTGCATTAAACACCTTGTGGAAGGGTGTAATCATAAGCATGTGTCCAAAAATATATGAAAAACATCTATGATTCCCAAGATGCACATTTTGTGCTGAACCAGCACTTATCAGTTGGCCCAGACTGCATGCCCTTACACATATTTTTATCATCATTCAGTATATATAGAGAGATAACAAAGTAGTACAGTTTAATTAATGTGTCAATCATGCTATCCCTACAACTTTTACACCAATCACATAAAAGTTTATTAATTTTTTTTATTAATGATTCATTAGATTAGAGATTATCTAATATTCATTATTGGATGATTTCTAGTCTAATGAATGACTAATACAAGTTAATTATCTTTTAATTATCTCATTAATCTTCAAGCAAATGATAAAATGAAGCCACTTTTTATTTCCGGACTACATTTATAAGTAAATTAGAATAATAATCTAGGTAGCAAGTTTGGCTCATAAATTAAAGATTGGTTTGTTCATTACTTAGTTTATTATCCATTAGAAACCAATCAACACTTAGACAATCCCCATATAGATAACAATCTTACACTATTGTTAAGGCAAATTTCTTTTAACAATAACCTTATTAATTGTTCCATATATTTATATAGACACTAGAAATTGCAAAATGACCACAAAGATTGAAATTATTGATACAAAGAAGTTTAAATAAAGCTTGTTAAACAGGTAAATATAACCTGTTCTGAATGCAGACTAATAAATAGTCAATTATAAAATAATAAATTGCAATTATAATTTTCAAATTGCACCAAAACCATTTAGCCTTGAGCATTATTATAATTTATTATACATACCACTTTAGCATTAATCAACTTTGGTATTAAGTCTTTAAATACACAAAACAGAGAATTGAGATACAGCCTATTTAGCTAAATATAAATCAAAAATTTTATTAATATTACATAATTACTAATTATTAAAAAATAAGTAGTAAAATGCCAGAATCATTAAATTGTAAATTGCAGAAGCTTTGAAATTTACATAAATTCACAAATACACAAAATACTGCCAAATCTCAAGCTTGTTACAACACATAACTGACAGCCAATCAGATGTCCAGGATAGCTGTCTAAAATAACATCCAAACCTAAACACACAAAAAAGATTTTACTGATTGGCTGTCAGTTATGTGTTGTAATGAGCGCTTGAGATTTGGCAGTATCTCCATTTATTTCAATTTTCAACTATCGGTGCTTCGCAAATTAAAATATTAAATACACAAAAGTGAAACATTAATTATATAATAAAAACCAGTACTGGTGAATCCATAGAGTAATGTACTTTATTGTTTTAATTATTTATTTATACTATAAGATGAAAAATTATATTCATTTTATTAATTCTTATAACTATTATCAAATAGTCATAATATCATTAGTTAACTACCAAAAGGAAAATTTAAATAACAAACCACATCTTTTATTCAAATTCCCTCACCCCTCCAAAGCAATCTTTTATTTTAATAAACAAATTCTGGAAGCTGCAGACATTTCCAACATTAATAATTTTTATTGATCATTCATTAGACTAGAGATCATCCACTTAATGAATAATATTTCTATAGTGTAATTTTCACTACATCACTCTCACACAAGGTAGGGACTGATATAATTATACACATATGACAAAGACATGTGAAAAAGTTGTATGATCTCCAAGATGCATTTGTTGTGCTGAATCATCAATCATAAATTGGCCCAGATCATGATCTCTTAAACATACCTTTTTCATTGTTTATTATATAGAGAGAGCCAATTATTACAGTTTAACTGATAAGGGGCAAACTTACTGCTCTCATAACGTTGACACAAACTACTTAATGAAATTATATTAATAAAAATGTGCCTCTTGGGGATAATTCACTTTTTTCATATGTCTTTGGTCATATATTTATGATTACATCCCTCCAAAAGGTTTTAAAAGCAAATAGAAATCACTCGCTATCTTGCACGAGAGTGGTGTAGTAAAAATTATACTACAGAAGTATTATTCATTTTACACATGCTTTAATTGAGTCACTTCCATCCAATTTATTTTTCATATTCCAAAGCTATTATTCTTAAATAACTATACAATCTGATATCAATTTAAGCTACAAGTTTCATGCACACAGCATTCTAACTTTAGATACAAGTATATCATTCCGCTTAAGCATAAACAATTATTTTTTTAAATGTAAGATTAAGATTTAAATTATGTATACATTTTAATTTAAAGAGTGTAGTCAGTTAATTTAATATTTTAAAATGTGAATGATTTGAAAAGATAGGTTTTATATTTACATTTATATCATTTTGTTTATATATTTAAGAACAATAGTGTTGCAATATTGCTGATATAATTAGAGCATGGACTCATTGAATGAGACGGGTTTAATCAAAATACTCATTATGATTGTTTACATTTTCCTGATGCTTTTTTACAATTTATTTGTAAAAATAGATATGTGTTTCTTTTAATTTAAATATATTTAGTTTAATGGTCTGCACGAGTAAAAAAGAGTTAATTTTGTGATTACATGATGTATTTAAGTATTAAAGTATATATTTATAGTTAAGAAATTTTATAAATATGTTAAAGATTAATTGATTTTTATGCAAAGTATATGTTTATTTTAATATAAACTAAATATTTGAATGCTTTAAAGATAAAATCTGTAAGTTAAATTGTTCTTCTACTACTATCTTATTTTTTTATCACATTTACACTTTATCTCACCCAACTCTTCCATTTCTTTTCCATCACTATTCACCATCTATTTTTATTGCTTTAATTTTATTTAAATTTGTTTTTATTCCAAACTTTCAACAAAAACTATCACTCCTCCACAATAATTTGTTACGGTTATATTATATACTAATCTGTTTTTATTCTAAATTTTAGTTCAAGTAATTTAATTATATCAGTCATTTAGAAATTTATTCAAATATATATTAAATGAAATAAAAGGTAAACATCACTTCTACCTTACAACTTTCCCTAAATCTAGAAATTTTATATAAATATTTGTCTGATTCAAAGGCAAATTCTTAATAGCTGTCTATCCTGGCAAACAATACATTTTTAATTAAATATTAATCTTTGTCGTGATCTCTGTATATAGAAAGCCTTTCCCATTGAGTTTACTTTTTATGTGTGGCCTATTATTAGATCACTTACTACTTTATTTTCAGCATATTTTTATTTAAAATATCTTTAATAAGAAAAAAAGAGTGATAAATAATTTTAATGATATTGATTTAAAATATTTTATGACTACCATCATGTAATATCATAACATTTAAAAAAAGCATAATATATTTATAAAAAGTAAATTATACTTTAAAAAATTATATATAAATATTTAAAAAAATAATGAATACATGTTTTAATTATAAATTTATTTAAACGCACATTGATTACATAAGTAATATTTACTAAGGCTTTAACCTCAAGAATATGCGTATAAAAATGCAGTATTAGGGACCTCTACAGGTCTTAACCACAAGCTTGTTTAACAATTTAAAGTAAAAAAAAACCTTTGGAATACATAACAACAACAAAGCATACTTCACTACAATTAACAATGTGCAAAACCACCAAAAGCAGCAAGAATTTGTTCTCAAATATATAAGCAATAGAATTTATTTTTGTTCTTGTATACAGCTATCATCTAGAAACAAACAGCAATCAAAAGCAGAAATGGCTATTTGATATATAACACAAATTCATGACATTAAAAAATATATGCTATGCAAAACATATAAGACATCTTTTAAGCAGTACAATAATCAATAAAATGAACTTTTCCATTATCTAAATATCTCTTAATAGTTCATGTCATTTCAATTACATCTTTAGTTCCTTTGTTTTTTTTCAGTCTAAATTTCTCTTCAGTACTTCATGGTTCTAAAGTCCTCAAATTTTATTGTACTAAATATCTATTAGCATTTCTTCTGAGATAATTCTCACATAAATTTCCCCTTAAAATCATTAATAATTTAATTGAAATGTCAATAATCCCTCATGATTTACTAATTTCATCTCATATGAAATTTTGCAATTATTTACTGCACAATTTATTTTATTTTTATTTATCTGATTTTTAAAAAAAAATCTGTAATGTCTACTCTTTAGCAGCATTTGATACTGCTATAAACTTTCAAAGACTCTAATTTCATATTTTTTTAAATAGAACAGGTGTTCATCTCAATACCCCTCCTAAATAGATATTTATTTTGCAAAAACCAAATTAGTTTGAATGTAGTTTACATAGTAATACTTCTTTTCTAATTCAATATTATTTCATACTGCTTGTAGTCTAAATGGCTGTAAAAATTTTATTTTTTAACTGATCAATTTCTTTCCTACTGCTTATGACAAATTTATTGAAACTAAGGCCTACAATAATATAAAGCAAATTTACTTTATTATAATAACTTATTGTCAGAAATCAATTGACTGAATCCAGCTAAATAAAAGCAATTTTATTTCTCTATTTACATAATTTTATAGCTATATTTTTATACAAATATTTTAATCTTTATTGTAAATCATACTTACAATTTAAAAAAACTAAATTTGAATTGATATTTATATAAAAGAAATAATCTTTTTACTAGTGGTATGAGATATTGCTTTTAGTATTTACATTTCCATACCATATTGTAACCATTGAGAATTAGCATTGTTGAAAATTTATTAACCATTCTGTGCAAATTTTTTATATATTTTTTTTTATCTTTTTAATACATCCACTTTTTTTAACATTTTATTATTTCTATTTTTATTTCTGTAACCCAGCAATCCATGCTATTTATTTGTAATATATATTTTTAAATAATCTCTTTTTTTAATTTCTCTATTTTTTCATTTTTTTAGCAATTCTTTTTTAATATTATTTATATTTCATCATAATATTTGCAATTTAACTTTTTACTGTTTTTATTATTTATTCTTCTTCTTCTTCTTCTTCTTCTTCTTCTTCTTCTTCTTCTTCTTCTTCTTCTTCTTCTTCTTCTTCTTCTTCTTCTTCTTCTTCTTCTTCTTCTTCTTCTTCTTCTTCTTCTTCTTCTTCTTCTTCTTCTTCTTCTTCTTCTTCTTCTTCTTCTTCTTCTTCTTCTTCTTCTTCTTCTTCTTCTTCTTCTTCTTCTTCTTCTTCTTCTTCTTCTTCTTCTTCTTCTTCTTCTTCTTCTTCTTCTTCTTCTTCTTCTTCTTCTTCTTCTTCTTCTTCTTCTTCTTCTTCTTCTTCTTCTTCTTCTTCTTCTTCTTCTTCTTCTTCTTCTTCTTCTTCTTCTTCTTCTTCTTCTTCTTCTTCTTCTTCTTCTTCTTCTTCTTCTTCTTCTTCTTCTTCCTTCTTATTATTATTATTATTATTATTATTATTATTATTATTATTATTATTATTATTTATTATTATCCTCCTCTTTGTTCTTCCTCATTAATGTAGTCAAATCTCCATTATCATCATAGAAACAACTTTATTTATATATTTTTTATCAGTTTGTGTGTAAACATTTTCTACTTCATTTTCATTAAGATTTCTGGTTGACATGCATAATTGAATAATGATTAGATTTTCTCATAGTCTTTTCATTACTGTATCTATTTTTACAATATATTTTAGACTTAATAGCTTTAAGCAGTTAATCTTTTCATAACTGGATTGAGATTTTTCATCATTGGATCTATAATGTTACTCAAATTGTTTTTCATTTTTGTTTTTTAATAATTAAAATGATTTAACAATTATGATATAGAAATAGTTCACTGGCCAGTAAAAAAATTCGAATGTACTGTCTCTGGAAAGCATACCACAGGGTCACCATCACTGATCTAGACTAATTAATGATCAATAATAACCATTAATGTATTTATATACAGTAAATAGTGTCATGCGTGCAAATACAGTAACATTGACACTTGTATAAAAAAACATATAGATAATATTTTAAAATGTAATATTACATTTGAGTACAGGTGGCAGACTAAGCTATAATTCAGAAACCTTTAGCTCTTACATTTATTACTCTATCATTGCACTAAACCATATAGAACAGAAATAATTTGTTTATACTATATATAGGTAAATTTAATAAAATCACATTACTTTCTCATATTACTTTCAATAACAGCAAATCTTCAAAAATATTCTACATATTTGGATATAACATTACTATATAATGTACATTGATTAGTCAAGCTAACAATAGATGGCTCTGGGATAGTTGAATAAATAGAGAAAATTAATAGTCCAAATATAAATTTTATTTATTTTAATAATTTTAACTAGCACATTGATATTTATGACATTTAATATTTGAAAATGTTTAGATAATATATATCGTAGTTTTCTTTTTTTCAATTAATTAAAAAAATTGTTTTTCAATTATCTCTTGTTTTTAAAATTCATTTATAAAGATTGATGAAATTGTAGAATTAATCTCTACTAACGGGCATATTAATATCATTGCGATAGAATAGATATAATTTATAATTATAAATTAAATTAATTTTTTGATTTATTATAAATAATAAAAAACTTTTATATATAAATAATGATTTATAGTATAATTTAAACAAAAGGTAAAAATAATAATTTGAAAAAAAAAAAATCGCTTAAATTTCGTCAGAATTATTAATATATACTGAAGATGTTTTCTTTGGCTTTTTTTCCCCAAAAGATCATTAAATTAAAATTTTATTTAAATATAAATCTTAAAACTATATTTAAATATTTCACTTTTGACTTAAATATTTTTTTTTTTATGTTTTCAAAATATTTATAATAAGTTGATAAAAATGCCTGATAAATATTTAAGCAAATCAATCTGACATTGAATAATAATCCATTAGTGATATGATATGGATCTTAATTATCTCTCTCTCCACTTATTAGAAAATATGAATATTGAAATTCTGATTGGCTAAATATCATATACATATATGACAGACTGCTGAAACTTCCAATCTTCAAAATAAAGTAGTTTATAATTAAGACATATAAACAGAAAAGTCTGATATTATTTCTATATGGGTATTCAAGTGTTTCAAATTTAAAGCTTACCTGACCAAAAAGACTACTTGGGAAATATACATATAGTAAAAAAGAGATGAGTTTAAAGATTTCACATAATGAATTTTAAGATTTGTTACATGCTTGTAATAAATGTGCCTTAAATTTCAAAGATTTAATTGGTTATAATAGTTATATATATATAAGTTATTAATCAATGTCTGTATTCCAATTATAATAATATATATATATATTGCAATTATGGTAATCATTATAAAGCATAATAATAAATATAATTTAATTTTTTATTGGCTTATTGCAAAGATAACACTATTATTTGAAGTTATCTACCTTATAAAAACATTATTTATATTTCCATTATGTCAATCTACATATTATAATTTTGAAAATATTGTATCAAATTTTGAAATAGTGGTAATGTAATACAACATTAAAGTCACAATACACTATAAAAATATACAATGTTTTTAAAATATGTAAATGAATGATTTAAAATAAAATTAATATAACTCTAATTTAATGCGAGAATATATATGTGTGTGTATATATTTATGTTCTCTTTATTTTATCTGTTTTATAATTTAAAGGAATACTATATTAAAATTCTGATGGAAAATTATCCTTTTTTAAAATAAATTAAAAGGGAAGGATTGTTTATTAATTAAGATGACACATAAATAAGTCAACAGATAAAATTATTTATTTTAATATCTATAATTAAATATTTATTGGAATATGAATATTTTTTGTCGTTGCAAAAATATTTGTTAAATATTAACGTTAGTTTTAAAAATGTTATTCCAAATAACCTCACACTTTCTTCTCATCTACTACATTAGTCTTGAAAGTAATATGTGTGTGCCTCTTTAAACAATAGAAAAAATGATATCAAGGTAAAAGTGTTTAATAAATTCAAGTGAAATAAGACTTTTTGTTTACTTTGTCAAAGTGATCATGACCTAGTTTCTGACATTAATAGAAACCTATAAATAAATTTGCATGAGATAAATTGCTATTTCTTATCTTTACTTAGATTTGCTTGATAACCTTAACCTTGCATATATATAAAAAAAATCATATTAGATAGTCACTTTATCATATAAAGCTAGAAACATTTTATGAAGCATTTACCTTTGGGAAAATGACTCTTCTTGTGTTGTCCAAATAAATGACCAATATTTGTGAAAACTATTTCTGTAATGAAATTTTCACTACATTACTCTTATGTAAGACAGAGATTGGTTTCTATCCACTTTTAACATCTTAAAGAGGAATGAAATCACAAGGTGTTAAAAATGGATAAAAACCAGTCCCTACCTTGTGTAAAAATTATGTAGAGAAAATTAATCTACAGAAATATTATTCATTAAGAGGAATGACTAATAAAAATTATTAACATCTGTGTAACTTCATATTAAATAAGAGTGCACAAATCCATGGAATCAAAAAATGTTTTAATAACTTTAAATCTATTAAATTATTTGAAAGAATGCTGTTGGTTTTTTAAGCATAACCTACTTATTAAAAGGATAAAAGCAACCTGTTTTAGAAATAATTTATTGTGTGAACACAAAGCAGAAGCCACATTGGATTAAGATAATATTAGATAGAATCATCATAAAATCTCTGAATAAATAGACGCATCAGAATGCTATTTTCATGGATTGTCAAGGACTTCTAAAGAACTGTAATTTATAGGATATTTTTTTTATTTTCATTTTGTTATTATTTATCTTATTGCTGTCAATAAAATAAAATTCTCATAATAACAGTTAATAGAATAACAAAATTCAGAAATTGGACATGAAGGTATTTTGCTATTAAAGTTTATAATTATATTTATTATTATTACATTATTTATATGTGCACATGTTGTTATTAAAGTAAGTTTTTTTTCTAAATTTTGTAATTAAGATTAATACTTATACTTATATTTTATACATAGTATCATATTTTGTTGGTCTTTATGATAATAATTCCAATCTGTATTGCAATGAGATATTAATAAAAAATTTAATGGCAGAATTTAAAGAATACAGTTAAGCTTCTCATTATTCTATGCAACTTTGGAAGTATTGATGTAATGTTGTATAAGTATATACTTTATAATTATATGTTTGAATGTGTGAAATTTAGAGAGTATCTCTGTAGTTATTTATACTCCCCATGGCAATGCATTCTTTGACATTATGTGATACAATCATTCAGTAGAGGAAATCTCCTGGTGATTTATATTTTTAAGAATGACATGAGAGGATAGTTACAAGCGTAAATACAAGTGGGTTATGAGAAATATTTAAAATTTATCAGAACACTCTTATCTCAGACTATAACCGCACTTGTTAATTTACGAGCTGTAGAGTATTGGTACGCTTCTATGTGATTTTGTAATTAAAGCTCATAAAGTAATGTCATGTTATATATGACTTGCTTTATTAATTATTTTTAAGCAATATATATTTTAATGCAATATATATTTTAATGCAATATATATTTTATAGAGTCACACATATAGGGTAGATTTACATGTAAGAATATAATAAAATTATATAATATTTTGCATAAAAGAAATGCACATAGTCTAATAACTGATAATATAATGGTGGATAATTATCAAATAAAACAGAGATGATAAGATTTAATGTAAAGTAAAAATTTTCTAAAGATATTGGGGATGGAGTTTGTTTGTTTTTATTACAGAAATAAACCTACTCATCACATATTTGAAAAAATATGTCAATAAATTGTATATGAATTTAGTTTGTGTTATTCAGTGGGGTATCTATAAAAATTGCTGTAAAATATAAGTCTCAAATGTTTCCCCTTTACAATTTTCTAAATACTTCAATTTATCGTTCATTTCAATTAAAATGTTTAATTATTTTTTATACTAAGTAATCTAATAATTTGTCTTACTTTAAAAATCCTTCCCCTTTGCCTTTAGGAAATTACTAATTATTTCTTTAATGTATTAAATATGGACTAAATATCATCATCATCATCAACCATTATCAATCCACTGCAGGATGAAGATCTCTCCAAGTTCAATCCATCTTTTCCTATCTTTAGCGTCTCTTCTCCACATCACCTCTGCACACTTTCTTATTCCATCCATCCATCTCACATGTGGTTTTTTTCTGGGTCTTTTACAATCTCTTGGAATCCAGTTCAAATTTTCAATTGCCCATCTATTATCATCTCTTCTAGAAATATGTCCAGCCCAATTCTACTTCAGTCTTTTAATTTTTTCAATGAGGTCAGTAACACCTGTTTGTTCTCTTACCCATACATTGCATTTTCGATCTCTTCTTGTTACTCTCAACATGCATCTCTCCATACTTCTTTGAGTGGTCTGAAGTCTATGTATTGCTCTTCTATTAAGTGTCCAAGTCTCAGATCCATAAGTAAGAACTGGCAAAACACATTTATTAAAAACTTTCCTTTTCAAATACATAGGCATATTTCCTTGTAGTATCAAGTTTTATTTCTTCCAAAAGCACTTCAACCAAGTTTAATTCTATGATTAATTTCATCCATTATATTTCCATCTGTATTAATAATCTGACCAAGGTATTTATAGCTGTTAACTTCTTCTAACTCATCATAACCAATCTTTATTTTCATATTTTGAGAAAATCTATTAAACATTACTTTAGTCTTTTTAACATTTATCTTTAGTCCTATTTTCCTACTTTCATCTGATAACTCCGGCAACATTTCTTGTAGCTCTAAAGCATTATTTGCAAAAACAACTACATCATCTGCAAAATCTAAATGACTTAAATAATCTCCATTTACTTTCACTCCTTTAGCTTCCCATTTTAATCCACAAAATACTTCTTGCAGCACTGCTGTAAAACATTTTGGAGATATGGAGTCACCCTGTCTTACACATTCCCCTCATTTCTTCCATAACATAAGCTTGTGGTTAAACACCTGTAGAGGTTCCTATTATCGCATTTTACATACATATTCTTGAGGTTATAGCCTCAGTAAACATTACTTACATAATCAATGTGTGTTTAATAAATTTATAATTACTACTATCATTATGCAATCTAATTGTTGCTGTTGCACGTTTATAAATATTCTTTAAAATATGACAGTATCTTGGATCTACACCTTGATGATTCAATGCTTTAATCATTGAAGAAATGTTTATAGAATCAAATGCCCTTTCATAATCTACAAATCCTAAGCATAATGGCAACTCATATTCATTTGTCATTTCTATAACTTTTCTCAATACCTGGATATGATCTACTGTACTAAAACCACTTTTTAAATCAATCTTGTTCTCTTGGTTGATAGAAATCCAGTGTTTTCTGTAGACGAGTTGTAATTATCTTAGTAAAAATTTTGTATAAAACTGATAAATGACTGATAGGTCTATAATTTCTAATATCTTCTTTATCACCTTTTTTAAATATTAATATTAATACTGCATTCTTCCAATCATCTGGTATATCTTTTATCATTTAGACATTTGGTATATAACTTTGCTAAAAAAAATATATATTTCTTCACCAGCTTCTTTTAATATATCAATTATAATTCCATCATTACCTGGAGCCTTCCCTTTCTTCGTAAATTTAATTGCATGTCTCACTTCTCATTCAACATTTTGGGTGGACTGAATGTAAGTTATACTATTTAAACATTAAAAGCAAAAAAAAGTATATATAGGTCAGAATAGTTTGTGGTTAAATTAATAAATAAAGGGACATAAAATTAGGGTTAGAAATAAATATCTTAATTCTGCTTTGTATGTCCATGAAAAAGATATAGGACACACTATTAATTTTGATGAAGCTAAGGTTGTCTTCTTTGAGAGAAATGAAATAAAAAGAATTAAAGAATCTTTATTATTAAAAATTTATGATTCTGAAGCAGTTAACTTATTTAAAAGTTTTGTTAATATTAAGGGTGGATTGGAGATAAATGGAATTGTGGATAATGTTTAATTTAAATATGTTGTTACTTAGTAATTTTTTACAATTGTAGTCTGCATATAGTAGTGAAACCAGTGGTAGGGTTTTAGAGTTTATTTTCTTTGATAGTCTGTTTGAGTTTTGAATTTGATATAATTTTGATTAAGTTAGACTATTATATGTTTTAACTAGTTATTGGAAACTACAATCAGATCATGTTATTTTTAAAAGATTGAAGAAAGCAGCATTTGCCCAGAAAAACAATAAAATGGTCCCACAAACAATCACAAAATCAGCCTGTGGTTCATAACTTTTTGTAATTTATATAATATGATGTAAAGGGTTGTCATTTTGACATTTACAAAATTGAAGTGGAGGATGAATAGAATTAAAAATCCTAAGTTCAAATCCCTTTATTTACATAATTGCTAAAAGTATATGGTAAAAACAATGTTAAATAAATAGTCTACATTTATTTAAAAATAATCATTCTTAGTCAGAGCAACTGACATAAAAAATATTTTTATATAATTAAATATATATATATTATATTTATATTGTTACAGGATCTAGTCCTGTTATGCGTCACACTTTTATATTCTTCTTAACTATATCACAGACACCATTATTTTATTCATACGTATTCTGAACAAAAACTATGGGTTTTTTTTTATTTTTCAGAAATTATTCATATAATTTCAATATTTTTATCAATTGCCAATAACTTATATACTTCTTAACAAATAAATAGATAACAACCAGCAATGAATTTCAAGTGTGTAACTTTTTAATGTTATTCTTTAATATAATAATGGAGATTTTTTTCTGGAAGTATACTATATACTGATAAACATAAGAGCTATTTATCTTTTATCTATCTATCGATTTAATTTTCTATCAAATATATATATATCTTTCTACTTTTTTTTTTCAAATAACTATTTTACTTATATGTATTGTAACTATATATTTGACCCTGCAGGCTAAATATATATTCTATATTGTATTAAAGAAAATTTTAGATTATAATAAATAAATTTCTTTATTATTATTAAACTATACAGTCTTAAGCTAAATGTTTTAATATTATTTATTAAAATAATTTACCTTGGCCTATTTTACTCTTAGTTACTTAGGAAACACTTAGATTGTTTAATATTGGCTTAAATTAGTAATTTGAGTCTAAGGAAGAGTTAATTTAAAGCTTTTCATATTTTAAGCAGATGCAATAGATAAAGTTGTTTTATTTTGCATAAAATATAGTTATTTAATTTGGATAGAATCTTTGTTTGTTGCTTTTTTAAATAAATCGTTTTAAAATTATAATAATAAAAATGTTAGTTTATGTAAGAGTGTTTAAAATCAGAATCTAAAGATAGTAAGTTTAAACCTAAATAATTGAGGTAAATTTTAATTTAAATAAGTTTTAAATTAAGTAAGATGAACGGGTAAAAAAATTAGCTTTATTACTTTTAGAGTAATAATTATCTTGAATATATGTGTGTGAATGTTGATGTGTGTGTTTGAATGAATGAAACATTTTAAAAAAGATTTATTACAAGCGATATTTTATCAAAAATGGGACAGTAATAATTACTTTAAATTTTTTTTTAATAGAATGTAATTTGAATAAAGATGTAATTTAAAAACTGTGTAAGTAATTTTTATCAGATTCAAATAAACAATTTATTTACTAATTAAAGAGAGTTAATAAAATTAATTATGTGGTGATTTTTAGCCTAGACATTACATACTGAGACTATCTTGATTAAGTTAAAAGTTCAAGATTAGATCAATTAAAAAGTTAAAAATTATGCTAGTAATTTAAATATCCCTCTCCTTATTTAAACACAGTTCATTGAACAATATCACATTATAGGAAATGCGGTAGTAATCTTAATGTGTGTATATAAAAGGAACATGCTATTATAGGGGAAACTTCACTTTATTTTAAACTGATTGGTTTTGTTTAACTATTACTTTCACAGTATTTTGAATCAGTTTAAAAGTGTTAAATTTTAGTTAATCATTTTAAATGTTTAAATGTTATCCAGCAATACTACTTGTAAATCATACGTTCAGTTGATACACCCTACAGAAACATTATCAAGAGATGCTAAAAATACCATTAATTTTTAAAAGAAAATTAACAGCATTGAAAGTGTATGTATTAGTTAAATTTGAACTTTAGCTGTAACAATTATCTTTGACAATTTGAATAATCTTCTAATTAACACTAATAATAATAACTGATGAAATATTTTTTATGTCACCACCTACAGATGAATAATTAATAAATCCTTTATGAAGACAGTCACTCTTAGTTTGTTTTGGGAATATGTGAAAAGTGATTATATTTATGTCAAACTAAATGTATGGTAATGTTGAACTATCATAACAATATTAAACCACTAAACATCACATGATCACCGTTTCTTATGCTTGCTCATAATTGTTATTAAAACAGGTAAAACTCTCCATACAGTAGTGCCATTCAGTGCAAGCCAGAATAATCAATGGATGCCAGAAGGCTTGTGCATAAAATCTCTATCTAGTGCCTACTCATCCAATATCCACAGACTAGTTTCTGGCTTGTGGCCTTCATCAGTGAGGAGCTTTGGATCTGAGAGCACTGCACCTAGATCATAGGATCTAATACAACCTTCCAGCTGCTACCTTTTATCTCTACTTAATTACAATACTATGAGAATAAAATTGAAAACAATATTTTCAATCTAAGCTCAATAGCTTACATAATCATATGGGTCTGAACTCAGTTTAGAACCCATACATTTTGGTGTCTTCGGTTTTTTAATAACCATAGCCACCACTATCCCATTATGCAGAATTGGTAATAAACCACTAAACATCACATGATCATCATTTTTTATATTTGCTCATAACTGTTATTAAAACAGGCAAAACACTCCTTATAGTATTGCCACTCAGTGCAAGCCAGACTAATCAATGGTGACCAGAAGGCTTGTGCATAAAATCCTTACCTAGGGCATACTCATCTAATATCCCCAAACTAGTTTTTCACTTGTGATCTTCGTCAGTGAAGAAATTATAATGATTTTGATTTGTATTATAATATTTTAAAGAAAAAAAAAGTAAAAAAAAAAAATCAACCTTTTAGATAGTTTGGAAAATAAAGACTTTTTATGCAGCTATTTTCTTATTAAGACAGATAAGCTAATGTAGAATTAATCTAATTATCCATTCTAATTTTATCTGTCTATTTATTTAGAATATTTTTTTTAAAATTGGTTGGTTTTTCTAAAGTATATTACTTTACATTAAAAAGAGGAGAAAATAAATTTAGACTGACATCACATTTAATATTATAAAATATATAAACTTATATTATGGAACTTTATAAATAACTTTTATTTATTAATACCCTTTTTCTGCTCATTTCTCCTTCAATTTATAATTAGGAATGTTGCCATAAAGGAACCATATATTATTTAAAGTATCTATTATTAGTTTTGTCATTTTTAAATTTGTTAAATTTTATATTGTAGACATTTTTTTCAAAGAATTTCTGCTGTAAATCTTTGTATATATATCATCTGTCTGCCTAAATGAAAGAATATGTAACTGTATTTTAAAAGAAAAAAAAGAACTAACATAAAAGAGACAATTTTCATTTTAAGATAGAAAGAACTTCACTCTTCAATTTAAAAATGGTAAATTTTATGTATATTTTAAATTATTAATATTATGTAGTTATTATTTATGTACTATATTGTTATTATTAATAACATTTATGGTATTTTAAGTGTTTATGGTTGTGGATATCCTTGAAAGTAAGTTGGGTAAGAAAGATACAGTAAATGGTTTATTTTATAAGCTCTTTTGTTATTATTTGAAGATCTTGTATTTGTTATATGTTTTAAGATCTTGTATTTGTTGTTTTAAACTTAATAAATGAATTTACCCTGGGTATAACAGCCTTTATATATATATATATCTGATATAAAAGTAAATAAACAATTCTTTGAATGTTGATGTGTTCCAGAATTTAGATAGTTTATAGAATTGAATGTTATAATCATTATGTGATAATGATTTATTGTATACACATATATTATTAAACCAAATGGATGCTTTATATGTCTTCATGTGTGCAAGATGTTATTTATTTATTTATTTATTATCATTATCAAATTTATGCCTTGTGTTGTTAATAATTGTATGTGGAATAGAAATATATATTAGTTTAGGCAATTTATGTGAATATTATATTGTTTTTATATGCATTTAGCCTCTCAGTGAATGAGAGAATGGCTTGCTTATTTATCTTTTCTTCCTAAACATAGTTACCAGGTGCCTATTCATAATATGGCATTTTTCACTCCTCCATGAGAGACAGTGTGACTTTATCATTTTCAGCACTGCCAGATCAAGTTACCGGGTGCTTACTTCTATTTTCACTATCCACTTTGCATGGAATTTAATATAATGCATATTTTAGTGTATAATGTATGAAAGCATGTTTATCTTTATATTTACACTTTTAGCTCTACTCCAATTTAGATTTAGAATATATTACGGGTATTAAGCATAGTTAATTTCTTGCCCATCATAGGTGTTAGTATTATAATATTTGTGTTACTATTTTAGAATAATATTTTTGATGTCTTTCTAAAACCTATAAAATTGTTTCCCCACTGATTTTCAAACCTGTTTTAGTTATGTAAAGAATATAAGCATATAGATGTATTGTTTTACTCTGTGTATCATCATTATCAACCATTATCAATCCACTGCAGGATGAAGGTCTCTCCAAGTTTAATCCATCTTCTCCGATCTTTAGCTTCTCTTCTCCACATCACCCCTGCACACTTTCTTATTTCATCCATCCATCTCACATGTGGTCTCCTTCTGGGTCTTTTACAATCTCTTGGAATCCAGTTTAAAATTTCAATTGTCCATCTATTATCATCTCTTCTGACAATATGTCCAGCCCAACTCCACTTCAATCTTTTAATTTTTTCAATGAGGTCAGTAACACCTGTTTGTTCTCTTACCCATACATTGCATTTACGATCTCTTCTTGTTACTCCCAACATACATCTCTCCATACTTCTTTGAGTGGTCTGAAGTCTCTGAATTGCTCTTCTATTAAGTGTCCAAGTCTCAGATCCATAAGTAAGAACTGGTAAAACACATTTGTTAAAAACCTTCCTTTTCAAACACATAGGCATATTTCCTTTTAGTATCAAGTTATTTCTACCAAAAGCACTCCAACCAAGTTTAATTCTATTATTAATTTCCTCCATTATGTTTCCATCTGTATTAATAATCTGACAAAGGTATTTGTAACTGTTAACTTCTTCTAATTCATCATAATCAATCTTTATTTTCATATTTTGAGCAAATCGATTAAACATTACTTTAGTCTTTTTAACATTTATTTTTAGTCCTACTTTCCTACTTTCATCTGATAATTCCTGCAACATTTCCTGCAGATCTGAAGCATTATTTGCAAAAGCAACTACATCATCTGTGAAATCTAAATGACTTAAATAATCACCATTTACTTTCACTCCTTTAGTTTCCCATTTTAATCCACAAAATACTTCATGCAGCACTGCTGTAAAAAGTTTTGGAGATATGGAGTCACCTTGTCTTACACCTTTCTCAATGTTGACTTTCCCAGTGTCATTATGTAATCTAATTGTTGCTGTTGCATTTTTATAAATATTCTTTAAAATATGACAATATCCTGGATCTATACCTTGATGATCTAATGCTTTAATCACTGAAGAAATGTTTATAGAATCAAATGCCTTTTCATAATCTACAAATCCTAAGCATAATGGCAACTCATATTCATTTGTCCTTTCTATAACTTCTCTCAATACCTGGATATGATCTACTGTACTAAAACCATTTTTAAATCTGGCTTGTTCTCTTGGTTGGTGGAAATCCAATGTTCTCTGTAGACGAGTAGTAATTATCTTGGTAAAAATTTTATATAAAACTGATAAAAGGCTGATAGGTCTGTAATTTCTAATATCTTCTTTATCACCTTTTTTAAATATTAATATTATTACTGCATTCTTCCAATCATCTGGTACATCTTTATCATTTAGACATTTGGTATATAACTTTGCTAAAAAAAATTCTATTTCTTCACCTGCTTCTTTTAATATATCAATTATAATTCCATCATTACCTGGAGCCTTTCCTTTCTTCATACATTTAATTGCATGTCTCACTTCTTCATTTAAAATTCTGGGCAATTTGGAAGATGTAATAGATATAGGAGGTACTTGTTCTTTATTACTATATAATTCTTGATAAAAATCTTCTACCAATTTCATGATGTCATCTCTCCTTTTAGTAATAATTCCATCTTTTTTTCTTATTGCAGATATAAATTTCCTACCAATACCAAAATGTTGTTTTACATTCTTAAGACTTTTATTTTCTTCTACAGCTTTCCTTGCTAGGTCACAGTTATACTTTCTTATATCATTTTCAACTCTTTTCCGCACCATTTTACAAAATTCGAAATATTCAATTCTTTTTAATGCATCATTTTTGTATATCTTCATATTCCTTCTTTTCTTCATAAATTCTCTAGTCTCAGTAGAAATTTTATTGGTCAATTGCTGTTTCTTTCTACCAGCTATCTTTGTTGCAGTTTTCAAAAGTGTATCAGTTATTTTCATATTAATTTCATTCAAATCTGAATCATGTTCAAAATCTACTAATACTTGAAACCGATTTGTAAGTTCTAATTTAAATTCATTAGAATGTTTCTGAAGATTAGGAATATCAACTGTAAATATTGTTTTTCTTAATAATTTTTGTCTCTCTAGTTTTACATTAACACGTATCTTACACCTTACTAATCGATGATCACTTCCTGTGTTAAATTTATTAAGAACATTACAATCTTGAAATATGTATTTCCTGTTAGTCAAAATATAATCCAATTTTGCTGTACCTTCATTTGGATGCTTCCATGTCCATTTCCTTTTAACATTTTTCTCAAAAAAAGAATTCATAATATAAAGTTTTTCTTTTTCTGCAAACTCCACAAGTCTATGTCCTCTCTCATTTCTATTACCATAACCAAAATTCCTCACAGCAATTTCATCTTTCATTTGTTTACCAATTCTAGCATTAAAGTCTCCCATAACAATTTTAAAATGTTGTTTACTCTGATCAAAAGCCTTTTGTACATCCATATAAAAATCTTCTACTACTTCATCACTATGAGAACTTGTTGGGGCATAAACCTGAATTATCTGCATTTGGTATCTGCTATTAAGTTGTATAACTAATCTTGCCACTCCGATCTCGATACACCATCAATCTCCACAATATTGTTCTTCCACTTTTTATTTATAATGAATCCTACTCCACTTGTATTTCCAATATTTGTGCCTTTATAATAGAGTATATGTCCACTTTTTAAATCAATTGTCTCTTCACCTTTTCTTCTAACTTCACAAAGTCCAATAATGTCCCATTTAATATAAGAGAGTTCTTCTTCTAATTCTTGCAATCTTCCTTCACTTGAAAGTGATCTGCAGTTGTAAGTACCTAAATAAAAAGTCATCATCAAATGGCAGCCTGGGTCCACAATCAGGGGATTCTTAGCACCCTCCGCCTTCGGCCACCAACTGCTGCCTTGGTTGGTGACTTTACAGCCTCCTGGGAATAAGGGCCATGCTTTATTTTTGTCTGTCATAATTGTATATATGTATTGGGAAAATATTTATCCTTTATACAAACATTCATTCTGCCTTATCAGGCACTGAGAAGAAAGACCATGGTGTTTCTTGATCTTAAACTCAGAGGTAAAGAGCCAATAAACTCACCATGCTGGCTAATGCATGTTGGTGAGCAGCCCATCCATGTTCGTATACTATATGAATAATCACATAGTAATAACAGCTGCAACGACAAGAATGTATGGAGTGGACATTAGGAATTTGCCTGCTCGGCTCCTTTAAGGCCTCCAAGAGGAATCAAAGGATCTCCTTTCAGTTAATAGCAAAACTCCTTTCTGCAGCCTACTCTGTGTATATAATATTTTAAATAAAGACCATATTGAGAGATGGCAGAACTTTCGCAAAATTATAATTAGCCTCTTTTTTCCCAAAAGTAAGCTTGTTGTAAAGACATGTAGAGGTCCCTACTATGGTATTTTTATGCACACATTCTTGAGGTTACAGCCTTAGTAAATATTATTTACCTGTATTATAATTTTTTTTGGAGTGCTTTAGGGAAAAGTACAGTTATGTGTAAAATTTATTTAAATTACTTATTGTTAATAAATATTCTATTGTAGAGACTTTGTTATATGCTTTAAATAAATATGTTTTATTATTAATTAAATATGTTTCTGTTATCTTATTGGTATCACATTTGTTACTTAAAATCTACTTCAATAAAGTTTTCATTATTAATTATTTTATGAGAGTAAACTTTAATGGTCACATAGAATTAATTTATCTATTTTATTTATTGTTCATTTTACCTGCATATTAGAATTTATTTATTTACAAGTTTATTCATTCGTTTTGCTTATTGTTCATTTTACCTGCATTATCAGAAGTTAAATGCTATAATATTTCTTTTATTTCAAATGCACTTGTAATGTAGTTGGTAGCATATAATACCCTTACTGCCTGCTGTCTTGCTTATTAAAATTGCATATAAAATTTTTTTTATATAGTTGGTAGAAATGAAATAGTTATACTTGAAGAACTTTAAAATATTAAGACATGTTTCAATTTGCTAACCACATATTATTTAAATATTTGAATACTCTATTATTGTGTAGTTTTCATTACTGCTTCTTTAAAAATGTTAATGTTAATGATAAACTAAGAGAAGAATATAAAATATTTAAAGAATAGCTTGAATAACACATTTTAAGAGTTTGAAGCATATTATAATTAGCATTTTTCTTGTTCCAAATGCATTTTGAATTTGAATCCTGAGATAAACATATTTTAGAACCTAAAGATGTGATTTTAAAATTGTAAAAAAATCTATATTTTAAGAAAAGTAAAAATAAAACCTGAGATAATATTTAATTTAATATATGAACATTGTATTGGAGTAATTAGAATTAGTTATTATGTTGTCTATAAGAGGACTCATACTCTGTAAAAAATATCCATAGGTATTATGGTGTCTGTGTGACTTGTCATGTACTCTATGGTCCACAATTTTTGAGGACCATGTCCTGTGACTATTTGTCAGATTACAATATATATATATATATATGTTTTATTTATTTATCATTATTTCTATTTAGCTACTCATCTATCTATTTATCTATCTATATATCTATCCATCCTTTTTTATATATCTGTGTGTCTATTTGACATTGGGTTATCTAAGTCTATTTGTTTGTCCAGGTGTTTATCTATTTATCTAACTTTATCTATTTGTCTATTATCTATCTTTCTATCTATTCATCCATCTATTCATTAATATCATTTAACCTAAATGTATCAAATTTTCTGCATTGATATTTTTGTCACTGTCATTTTAGATAACTATCCTAATAATTATTAGTAATCATTTATTAAGCTAAAGATTATCATATTATTTTTAGCCCAGGTATACATTTTAAATCCAGTTAAAAATTAGTATATCTGTTTTTTTAATTAAACATAACCACATAATATCAATCATCCAACTTCATATCTCCCTTTTTAAAAGATATTCTTAAAACTTCAGTCCTACTATATATTTTTAAATATGAATAAAGACATCTGACAAAGATAAATGATCTCCAAATTGTATTTTGTGTTATTAAACTTCAATTGGTCCAGATCTTAATAACTTATAAATTCCTTCATCATTTATTCAGTATTTATCAGTATCAAATTATTACAATTTAATGTACAAGTGACAAACTTCTTGCACTCAATTTTTGACAGTATCTACTCTAGATAAATATTCCAATATTTATTACTATTTATTAATAATAAAATCATGTGAGATTTGGACCAAATGAAAAGTACTGTTTTACTATGAAATGCATCTTGGAAGTCATTTATCTTTTTTAAATACCATTGTTTCAAGATTATGTGATAGAAGTGAAATTTATAAATATATCTAAAAAAATATTTTCATAAAAAAAAGAAGTTGGATTAATGATGCATATATTATTTAATTAAAGACAGATATATTAATCATTAGTTTTACAAAAATGTAATACAGAGAATGTACCAATAGTTCAAACAAGCTTATAATTGATAAGTACGGTAAGAGAAAATATTTAAAATATCTATTTGAAATACTCTTATCCCAACCAATTGGTTTTGAGCCTATGGCTCACCTCAGTAAAGAGCTAGAATATTGAGACACTAGATCTAAAATATCAACTCAAAACCCAGCCCTTATTTCATATGTAATGTTTAAGTAGAAACTCTGAAGTTTTCAGACATGAAAATGTCTTTTACTCCAGCTATCTAAGTTAAATAGCTTTATGGGACTGAACCAAATTCAGATCTACAATATATTAATAGCCTCGGCATAGCCAAAACCAAAAAGGTAAAATTATAATTATCAATAAAACAAATCATATATAATATGACATTGTTTTTATAACTTGTATTTGCAAAAATGTAATACAAAGAGCATACCAATAGCTCAAACAAGCTCTTAATTGATAAGTGTGGTAAGAGAAAATATCTAAAATACTCTTATCCCCAGACCACTTGGTTTCAAGCTTATGGCTCATTTCAGTGAGGAGCTAAAATATTCAGAAACTAGATCAAAAATATCAATGCAAAACCAAGCACTTATTTCATACATAATATTTAAGTAGAACCTCTCAAGTTTTTGGACCTGAAATGTCTTTTACTCCAGCTTGAAACCAATTGGTCTGGGGATAAGAGTATTTCAGATAAAGATTTTAAATATTTTTTCTTACCATACATCAATTAAGAACTTGTTTGAGCTTTGTTACACTCTCTGTATTACATTTTCATAAATACAAGCTTATAAAGCAATGTCATGTTATATATGACGTACTTTATTGATAATTATAATTTTACCTTTATGGCTTAGGTTATGCTGAGGGTATGAATATATGGTAGAACTGAATTCGGTTCAGTTCCACATAGCTATTTAAGTTAGATAGCTGGAGTAAAAGGCATTTTCATGTCTGAAAACTTCAGAGTTTCTACTGAGTTGATATTTTAAATCTAGGGTCTGAATATTCTAACTCCTCACTAAGGTGAGCAATAAGCTCAAAACCAATTGGTCTGGGGATAAGAGTATTTCAGATAGAGATTTTAAATATTTTCTCTTATTGCCCTTATCAATTAAGAGCTTGTCTAAGCTATTGGTATTCTCTCTGTATTACATTTTTGTAAATACAAGCTTATAAAAGCAATGTCATGTTATATATGACTTGCTTTATATATAATTAATCATTAGTTGAATTTGAAGCTTGTATCTGACCTAAAAATGATATAATCTTTAGCCTACTCAGTGATTAATAATAATTATTATGATATTTATCTAAAGTAAATTCTATCAATGGCATGAGTGCAAGATGGTTGCCATATGATATTAGTAAGCAATGACTGAATGTTGCAGCATATGCAATACCTTGTGATACGTGGGTAGGGATCGGTTTTATATGAAATGTATCTTGGCAGTCATTTACTTTTTTAAGATATTTTTATTTATATATTTCAAGAGTATGTGATAGAATGGAAGATGTAAGAGTGTCTATTTAATTATATATTCCTCTAAATGTCTGTCTATTTATCTGATTGTCTAGCTATTTAATAGCTATCTATTTATCAATTAATTAAACTATATGTCTATTGGTAAATCTAGATGAGATTTTAATTCAAGTATAATTTTTAACATTTTTATCATTCTTAATAAAAAAGTGTCGTGGCTATCAGAGAATGAATTAATATTCTTTTGTTACATAACTGAAAAAGTTTGCTTGAGCAAATATCTAAATGTTGCATGAAAATGAATTGTTAGTTTTCTGTTAATATTAATAATGATTATTGAGTTTAATGTTCTGTACTTAAGTAAAACAAGTAAACAAGTTGGAATTAAATGTAGTTATAACACAATAGAGCATTCCATGTATTAAAAGAAATTATGGATATTCAGTATGTGCATAATGGATGTGTTGATTGTAAAAAAAACGTCTCTGTAATGATTTATTGTATAATTAAAATTTAAGATTACCAAAAAACATAATCAAAATATTGGCACACTCTATTGATAAGATTATATGATAGATGATCTTTTCTTTCAAACATTTTCTGCAACAATTGCACAAATAAATATTTTGTAAAATAATATGGATGGTAGAATACTTTTTTGTATTTAGAAATTACTTAAATTGTTTGGGAGTGATCTGGGTTTTTTTTTTTTCCCAAACAACCCGAGACTTATCTGGCCTTCACTGGTGGCCCATAGCAACAGTGTGCTGTACAAAAATAGAGGGATGGGATGCGTCAACCAAGGCCTTATTATATGCATATATATGCTGGGCCAATCTTGTATGGACAGAAGCCCTCGTTTCTCCATAATATGCCACTGGGCAATTGTTATTGCTACACATGATTAATATGCCACTGGGCAATTGTTATTGCTACATGCGATCTTGTAAACTGCTTGCTGGGAGAATTGCATAGGAAAGTGAAAGAGGCATGCTATATTACATCAGATGAACATGCGATGAATAAAAAAGAGACATTTACACCATATCTAAGAAATGGCAACTTTAAATTTTCCCATCCATATTTGCATATTTAATCTGTCCTATTTTGCATATTTGCACTTCATGAAAATGAAGGAATATTGCACTTCTTGAAAATGAAGGTTATATCTTTGAAAGCACTAGAAGAAATTAATAAAAGTTTGTCATTTATTTATTTGATTTGATTTATTTATATATAGTCGAACTATATATGCGTGTGTATTCTTAATATTAACAGAAATATTAAAGTTTTTCCAAACAATGATTCATGATTGCAGAAAATATTACAAGATCTACAAAATGACATCATAAATATAAATTTCAAAATAACATTAAAATATCTAAAGTAATGCCCAAAGTCTTTTCAAAAAAGGAAAAAATAAAGGATGGTTATAAATTAGAAGAATTTAACAACCATAAATATCTTGATCAAATTATTAATGTGGATGGAAATACAGTGATTGAAATAAATAAATAGTAATAATAGAATAATGAATTGCTAAGGATGTTATGAGATATTTGAGCATCAGAAGAAACAAAAGTATGCTATGATCCAGCAACTTCCGATTTCAAGTTCATATCTCTACTACTACTATAAATTGTATAGAGCATGAGTATAACTAATTATAAAATTAAACTGGAAATGAGTACTTTTGGTTAAAATAACATTAATGCCTATGTTTTTAAAAATGAAGATTTTTAATAAATGTGTTTTAGTATAGTATACTTAATAAAAAAGAAATATGGGTTCTTGTAGAATAGCTGCTAAATCCCACTTGATGGCGCAGTTATCATGCTAAAATTATAAAATATGATCATTCACGGGTCGTTAATTATAATCATTTTGATGTGTTTTTTTGTAATGCAAAAATAAAAACAAAAAGAAAATCGCCTTTTTTAAATATTACTTAATTTTAAATATTATTTTTTATTAACATATACAAATTAAATGATAATAATAAATGTAAAATAAAATAAACAAATTACAATTTGATTCATCGTTTTTAGTTTTCTTTTTATTAGAAAAAATCAATTTTCTATCGAAGATTTTGTTTACCGCTAGTTTTTATCTCAAATAGAATGATAACTAAAAGTAAAACTTGTTCCGTTTACGTTTAGAGTTAGGATTAGGGTTAGCTTTAGGGTTAGGATTAGGGTTAGTTTTAGGATTAGCTATAGGGTTAGCTTTAGGGTTAGTTTTAGGGTTAGTTTAGGGTTAGTTTTAGGGTTAGGTTTACGGTTAAAATAAAAAATATCAAAATCGTATTTTTGTAAATATTTTTTTTTACTAACATCTATAAAATAAATGATAACAATAAATGTAAACTATATTCAACAAAGAATAACAGTAGTTGGAGAAAAGAAAGAAACTAAAACTTTTTTAAACAATGACAAATATATATATATATATAACATGTTTATAATATATGCTTTTTATGACATTTAAAAAAACAGTGTACAATTGTACTTTTCTTACTAGATATTTTAGTGTTAACAGATTTTTTTATTTCAAAAATATACACACGCTACAATCTTAAAATGTCTCATGGAATGTTACGAACAGTACCTTACTTGACTCGTTACCTAATTCCAAATAACTTTATACATATATCTCGTCAACATTTACTACTTAAAACTTCAATACACTACGGTGTAAAAAGTCTGTTAATTATTACTTTACAAAATCTGAACATTTCAATACTTTAAAATAATAAAAAAATCCAATGAAAATAACATTTCCATCCAATTCAAAAAAACACACCCTCTCCCCAAGCCGTAATCATTTTATAAACTGTGCGAATTCGGAAAATGTATTTGCTGCATAAAACATACATGCTGTACTGTGACGTGACATAGCAGCCTGCAATCTGTAGCACAACAAAAAAGTTCTATTATAGAAAATTCAGGTTCGAAGGTGTCAGCCGCAGAAACAGCATTTTTATGTGTTTTAGCATGAAAACAGCGCCATCCAGTGGGATATATCTGCTCATCGATGACAACCAAAATATGTAAAGCTTACAGAAAATATGGCTAAATGAAGAAATGTACATAATGATTATTAAGGAGAAACCAAAACATGTGGATGAAAAACAAATAAATATTACTGACATTATGAAAAGAATTTAAAAAAGTTGAAATAGTGTTAAAGTGAACATATTAGATAAGACAAGTATATTATTAACAAGACTAAGAATGAAAATGTATGTATGATGGATAAGTGAAATATGAAAGTTGATTAAAATAGAAAAGAAAAATAGAGCTGAAAAAGTAAGATAAATCTTGAAGAGATCTTTATCTTGCAGGAATTACTGATTAAAAATTATAATGAATGACAAATATATATACTAAAATTATTCTGGTCTGACTGGTTTTTTATTATATTTTAATATTTCAGATATCTGTCACTTAGCATCATCATCATCATCAACCATTATCAATCCACTGCAGGATGAAGGTCTCTCCAAGTTCAATCCATCTCCGATCTTTAGCTTCTCTTCTCCACATCACCCCTGCACACTTTCTTAATTTATTCATCCATTTCACATGTGATAATGTCTAATTTAATTAGTTCAAAGCCTAATTAAAATTCATAATGTTTACTATACATATTTTGGTAGTGCAATAAATTATCTTAGAAGCAATGGCAATGTTATGTTATTGTTTAGTCATAGTTTTATATTATATAGATACTTAAATTCAGACAGATATTTTGAAATTATAAAGCTGTTACAGTATGCAAAATTAGTAAATAAAGCATTTATTTCAGTTTGTACACACATAAACATTAAATTAGCATAGTTCAATGTATATATATAATTAATGGGGTGCACCATTCTACCCTGAAGTTTGTCAAAAGAGTGTTACATATTCATAGTCTTGGGGGGAAAGTGATGTACTCCATTACATATATGTATATATAAAGAGCGATATAAAAGGGTGAAAAACAAAATATAGATAATATATATTCATAAAAGATAGTTTAAAATTATATAAAAATTAAATTAATAACAAACAAAACAGTCTTCTATTTTAAAAATAGCCAATTAATTTCAATAAATAATACAAATCACGTGCAACTTCATTTTTTATTAATCTTTATTTATTATATGAACTATTATAAATTACAATAAGATTATAAAAGAATATAGTTGAAACCTTAGAATATTATTGTAATTTATAATAGTTCATATAAGATTTGAAGTACAGGCATTCTTATACCTGAAACTTAATTATAAATATAGAGATTTGAACTCAGACTTTCAATCAACCTTCAACTATCCACTCTATCTGAAGCCTTTCCATTAAAATATAAAGATTTGCTATCTTAATATAAACTGAGTACTGATTATATATGTGTGTGGGAGATGATAATCTGGACCAATTGATGAGTGCTAGCTCAGCACGAATTATGTATATTGGTAATTATTTATCTTTTCTACATGAGTGTAGCCATGTGTGTTAGTAGTATGAGATAGTGTGGATAGTTGAAAATTGCTTGAAAGTCTGAATTCCCCTATATTTACAATAGTTCATATACAATATCAATAATTATGCGCTTTTAACGCTAGTTAAAGAAGTTATATTTATTATATATGTATATGTAATATAGGGTATATGAGCACAGATTTTCACACCACCCACCACTCTCCACTCTATCTAATAACACTGATACACCTAAACACATATATGCTGAAAAGATAAATAATCACCAATATACGTATTTCATGCTAAACCAGTAATCAATCATCAGTTGGTCCAGACTATCATCTTTACACACATATATAGTATAAGTTCTCAGATATATATTAAGATAGCACTTATACTATATATGTGTGTAAAGATGATAGTCTGGACCAACTGATGATTGCTGGTTTAGCATGTATATTGGTGATTATTTATCTTTTCAGCATATATGTGTTTAGGTGTATCAGTGTTATTAGATAGAGTGGAGAGTGGTGGTGTGAAAGTCTGTGCTCATATACCCTATATTACATATCTATAGATACAGGTATATAACAAGCCTGTGCTTCAGTTATTATATATGTATATATGTATTTGATATATAATAGTGGAGTTTGGCCTGAAGATTTTTTAAGAACTATAGTGATTCCAATTGCTAAAAAGAAGAAAGCTGTTAAATGTGAAGAGTATAGGACAATAAGTGTATTGTCTCATGTTTCTAAGGTGTTATTGAGGATTTTAACTCAAAGGATTTATGGGAAGGTTGACTATTATATTGCTGAAGAACAGTTTGGTTTTCGGAAAGGGAAAAGCACAAGAGATGCTATTGGTATTGTTAGGACAATTGCAGAAAGATATATTGAAAGAGATAAAGGAATTGGTATATGTGTTTTGTAGATTTAGAAAAGGCATTTGATAGAGTAATCTGGAATAAACTGATGTCTATCTTAAGAGATAAAGGAGTATTCTGGAAAGAAAGACGATTGATATGGAATATGTATAATGGGCAAAGAATAAGAGTTAGATTTGGATGTAATGAGATGGATGAAGTGAATATAGAAAGTGGAGTTAGGCAAGGATGCAGTATGTCACCTGCTTTGTTTAATATTTATTTAGAAGATATGATAAATAATTATTTGGACTGTGGAGGAGCAAGTGTTGGAGGGAGAGTAATAAAGTGTATAAGATTTGCAGATGATATGGCTCTTATTGCTGAGGAAGAAAAGGATCTTCAGAATATGTTGAATAAATTGGAAGAAGGATGTATGGCATATGGAATGAAGATTAATATTGAAAAGATTAAGTGTTTATGAATAGGGAGAGATGCAAAAAGACTGCAAATTGGAATCCATGATGACATGGTGCAACAGGTGAAGGGATTTAGATATTTGGGTTGTTGGTTGAGTGAGGATGAAAAAAGTGAAGATGAAGTTAAAAGAAGAATAGCATTGGCAAAGGTGACATTTATAAAAAGAAAGAAGATATTCTGTCGACCTATGGAAAGAGAATTAAGGAAAAGATTAATTAAATGTTATGTGTGGAGTGTATTAATGTATGGTTGTGAGACATGGACATTGAGTAATAGAATTAAGAAACTACTGGAAGCTTTTGAGATGTGGACATGGAGAAAAATGGAAAAAATCAGTTGGGTGAATAAAATAACAAATGAAGAAGTTTTGAAAAGAGTTAATGAGGAAAGAAGATTGATTGAAAGTATCAAAGAGAGAAAGAGAAACTGGATTGGACATATACTAAGAAAAGATTATAGTTTAATGAAAGATGTTTTGGAAGGAATGGTGAGTGGAAATAAAAAGAAAGGATGGAAGAGATTGACATTATTGGATGATATACGAGATGGAAGGGGTTATGTGGAATTGAGGAAGTGGGCAAGGAAGAGAATGGAATGGAAGAATGGATGAACTGATGTAGTGACTACTCTCTGGACCTGTCTATTGGACAGACTACTATTGATGATTGATATAAAATAAATCAAGATGTGACTTGTTTTATATATAAAAATTCTGTAAAAATATATATTTAATAATATTTGATAACAGTATACGAAAGCAATTGTTATTTGGGGCAAGAACATGAACCTTGGGTACCATAAAAAAAGCAAAATGAAATAAAACTTTATATTGCAGAAATGGTGTATATAGAAATAAAATAGAAAGTATTGAACAATTATTTTTGGAGTGTAAAAAGTTGTATAAAAATAAAAATGAAAGACGCTAAAAGATATAGAAAGTTTATTTGAATTAAAAAAAAAGCCAATATTTATTTTTTTTAAAAAAAGTATGCTAGTGTTAATAAAATGATTTAACAATTATAGCTTAGAATATGTAGATAAGAAGAAGTGTTTGATATGATATGTAATGTTTCCAGAATGAGGAAATGTATAAATTCATTAAACAGGGTTTCAGGGCTATTCAGGGACACTTTTAACTTAGTCTTAAGAAATAAGCAATTTCATTACTTAACAAATAAGCAACAGACCAGTTGCTAAAATAAAAAATTGTTATGATAAATATAACTACTATTTTTGAAATTTTAAATGCTATTAAAATCGTTTTTTTTTTTTTTAATTTAACTCAAAAAATCATTACAAAAATTTTATAAAACTAATACTTTATGAGTTCTGAGGAATTTAGAGCAAAGTAGATTCATGAATTTGAGAGATCAAAGTTTTTGAATCTGAAATTTAATTATATTTTTTTGCACGTTGTTATCACATGATCTTTAGAACATTAAATTATTCAGTCATATTAGTATGTTTTTAATATTAGTTTAATGTATTCCATTTTGTTCTAAAACGTTTCATAACACATTATAATCTTTTTTTTTTTTTTTCAAATAAGAAGCAAGTCTATAGTTTTATAGATATAATAAACACCTCCACACTTCCCCATTCTTTTCAAATTCATATAAATAAAGATATAATTAAAGACAAATGTCCCCAAGATGCATTTCGTGCCGAACCAGCACTCATCGTTTGGCCCAGGTCACTATCTCTCACATCTATCTTTATTATATGCAAAGTATTTATCTAGAGTAAATTGATACATTTTCATTTATTATTGTCAAACTCCCTCCACCCATAACTTTGACGCCATCCATTTCAGATAAATACACTAATGATTATTACTAATCATTTTCGAAACTAGAGATTATCTCTAGCACAGATATAAACTTTAAACCTCAGTTAAAGATTAAAATATCTGATTTTTTAAATTTACACACACGGAGTTATTCACCTTTCTCTTTATTTTTCAGATAGACAGTTACAGACAATGAAATTATTTATTCTGTATTGATCGATATATTTCTACCAGGTTTATCAAGATTACTAAGATTGTTATCTATTTACTAAATATATAATAAAAATACATCTGTAATGTGGAGCGAGAGAGGGGTGAATTATTCATGAGGGATTGGCATACTTCTACATAAATTGATTCCGTGTTTTACCGTTACTTTTTATTTTGTTCTAGTTATTACATGTTTTAATTTACTTTTTTTTTTTCTTCAGTTTTTAATATAATTTTGATATTAAGATCGATGTTAGCTAGTTAAATTTTTCAATTTCATTTGTATAATATTTAACTTGAATAATACATTTTTCTTTTTTCAATTTTATACAAAATCTCTTCAAATTATTTTGCAAGCATTATTCTATCATTATTAATAAAATTCATTATATTAAGATTTTTAAGTTATTTTTTTTTTACTCTCTTAATAACTAAATTCTATAAATTCATCTTTTAAGCGATTTAACTGTTTAATATATGCACAAGAAAATATCTATACATTAGTTTCCACCTGAATACATTCCTAAGTTATAACTGCTAAAAGCAACAGGTGTTATATATTAATAAAAATATAATTTTAGAAATGTTCGGTATTGAAATATATTTTTCTTTTAAACTATTGTTATCTTAATTTGTTTTAAAAAATATGCATATAAAATATATTTAAGAACTTTAATGGTGGGGAGGAAACGTATTTATTTATAAATACTGAATTTTCAAAATGCCGAAAGTTGTTTTCTTTATTTTTAAATTATTTATATGTATGTAGAAAAAAATCTTAAATAAGCAAATATATATAAAACAAAGGCTTCATTTATATTTTTCTTTTTAGAAGATATACACTCCGCACTAGTCAATTGCCAATTCGTCAGAATTCTTGAGATTTTTATGTTATCTTCTCTCTAAAAACAAATAATTATTTATTTACTAATCAATACTTGGAAATCTTTCTTAATTAGTTATTCAACTTGCCTGAAAAATCTCAATTGCCTGATTTTTTTTTTTTTTTTGCGCCTTTCATCCGGATTAAAACCGCAAATAGTGGAAATAAGTTGATTCATTAACCATTACTTTATAAACCAGTCCTATAATATATAAGTGTGTGTCCGTGTGTATGAGTGTTTGCATGCATGAGTGGTGTAAAGGTGTAAGAATCTTATGCATAATAATATTAAGAAGAAGTAGTAGTGATAGTAGTTCAGCAGAAGCAGTCCATTAGTCTACAACCATGTTAATAAGTTCTAGTTTTTCATGCTCCAAAAGTCCTCTAAACCTTGGCTTGGCAAGGTAAAAACCTTACCCTGATTTTTTTTTTCCAATTTCCAATGAGTTGATAACTAATTAATAATTTTGTTTTACATTTTTGATTCAAAATTTTCAATTAAAATCAAGTTACTAATGATAATTTCAAATAATATAAGACATTTCCGATGCCAAGCCTAACTACCTACTTAGCTTTCACCATGTCTCCCTATGTCTGAAGCCTCTATCTATGAATCTCACACTAGAATCACATCAGCTTCATCTCTAATACAGTCAGACCTAGAATTTGATCATCCTACCACAAACTCCAATTCATCCATTGCAAGCAATTCTAACACAGCTATACTACCACCCTCCTCTGAAAATCTGGACCTTCTACCCATGGATCTCATACTTAAATCTCATCAAAAGCTTTACACAGTCACCATCTCTAACACAGCTAGATCCAGAGTCTGACCAACCTATCCAAGTCAACAATTTTAACCAATTCTAACATAGCTGTATCATTACTCCCTTCTGATATCCTCATTTATTCAAATGCACCAGAAAAGAGGCATAGCATTGTTTACAAAACCTCTTCACCAATTATAAAAACAATCCCATCACCCCTCCTGCCCATACCAATATATCCCCAACTTACATCCTCAATAAAACCAAAAGAAACCTGATCACCCAAAGAAAATCTATACCTTAAAGAGTCAAAAAAATAACACATTGATTTGATATCAGCCATATTCCTATAAAAATCCCTAGTCTCTCACATATGTTACCCAGGAAACCCAACCACATATAAAACTAAACCTGATTTGCATACAGTAATCAAGAGCATGTAAAATTCATGTAATCTTGTCTAAAACAATAAATCAACTTTTACATATGTAAACCTACAACTATAGATTGACACTGTAACCACTGCAATCCAAGCTGTGTAAACATTTTGTAACTAATCAATTGCTTGTAATAATTTCTCCAGTCTTGGGTAAGTCAATAAATCAATTTTTATTTACATATGTAAATCTACATCTAAGGGTTTCTTATGTAGCCAAAGCAATCCAAGCTATGTAAAGCCTTTGTAACTCATCCACATATGTAAAAATTTCCATAATCTTGTGTAAATCAATAAATCAACTTTTACATAAATAAATCTACATCTATGAATTGCCTATGTAACCACAACAATCCAAGCTATGTAAAACTCTTGTTAATAATCCGCAACATAAATCCACAACTATGAATTGCCTATGTAACCACAACAATCCAAGCTATGTAAAACCCTTGTTACTAATCCACAGCAACCACAACATGGAGAAATTTATGTGTAAAGGAATGAAGCAATTTTTATATATGTAAGCCTACAATTATGAATTGCCCATGTAAACACAGCAATCCAAGCTATGTAAAACCCTTGTAACTTTCTAAGATAAATAATAATAATAATAGGAGAGTTTCTCCTGGCTAGATATATGGCTGCATGTATGCTGCTATTTTTAATATTATTACTTGCAACTCCATCAGGAAATGTAATTAATAAAATTATAAAAAAAAACACCTACAAAATTTATATATATTATAAAAGTTTGCAAATATTCATTTGTGCGTCTGTGGGGAGAAAAACACTTAGTTCACAGTATTGGTTAAAGATAACTTAAATGGCTGTCACGCTTTCAGTATTTACTAACGTGAGGAAAAAAACTAACCTAAAAAAACAATGTTAGTTTAATTAACAATAAAAAATTTGCTGATATTGCAAAAAAAACTCAACACTAATTACTAGCATGAATTTTAATCTCTCTTCCCCCAAGATTCAGAAAATCTACAACCAGCGATATTGAAAATTTAGATTTACAAAATTAAAATGGTGAAGAAACACAATTCCCCCCCTTCTGTAATATGGAATGCTAACATGGTAGAGAGCATTTCTGAGAAGTTCCACAACACCATTCCTAATGGACTTCTTTAACACTTTATGCCATATTTTCACAGATTGTTCAATAGTTTATCAGCAACAGATATTCATTGTTCTTTGCATAAATTCCCAAGAACTTTACTATGTGAAACACTCACTCAGCACAATCTATGGACAGTGTTCTATGCTTATCTGATCATCCCATTCAAAGATATATATGATCATAGAATTCCATAATCAAAACCAAGAAAATAGATTTAAAATAAAGGTTTAAAACACTGGGTCATACTGCTCTAATTGCTGTAGATGAAAAGAAACAGAGATACATAACTGGCATATTGAAAAATACATACCTAGGCTACTTCACACAGGATTTTCAAAAATTAATGGAGCCATTTGAGAAGATTGTCTCATTGCAACCAGTTTACCTAAAGGACACACCAGATACAATATACAGCAATAGCTATGAGTTTAAAGTCAAGCTAAACAAAAACATTGATTCAAACATTATACCTACTCAGATTACAGACCATGAAGCAACATTTTGTCATAAGAGGGTTAAAGCCACAATATTTCTCTGTCTCCAGCATAGTCATCTAACAATCAACTGCACAATCACTTGATGCTTATAATGTAATTAGGTGGGTTATACATCTAGATGCATTCATAATCAAAACCAAGAGAATAGTGACAAAACATCTAATACACCCACAATCTCTTCCTCAAATGAAGATGTTTTATGAATTGACCTCTCCAATGAGCAAACAAATCAAACCTCCAGCACACCTATTAACATCAGCAGCAAAACTGCTTAAGCTGATAATATTCAAACTCTCACCCCATCAGCCAAATGTTGTAAGCAATTACATTCATCTTATATAGCTAAGGTACCAGTCAATTATTCACAATGACAATGCTAGCCAATCTTTACTTGTAATAAAAAAACCGGCATAGATGTCATGGATACACTGACACTACCATTACCAATAGTTGAAAGCTGTATCTCAGATTACATTTCCAAAAGAAAACCTGGGTGATCATGAAAAGAAAATAGGTAATAAAAAAAAATAAAAACACTTGATACCAAAATTAACCTAACATGCTCCACTAATAAAAACATTTATGACCTAGAATCATGTAGTCCCCACTTAACAGACATTCAACAAACACAGGAAGCTCTAACTGAGCCCCAAAATCTTTATCTTTCACTTACCAAAACCCCAAACTCAAGCAATGAATCAAAAACAAACCTTAAAAATAAAAAATAAAAACATATAGACTAGTATACCAACAGATATCAAACCTTCCCTGCTTAAAAAAGTAATGCAATCAAACCATCTCTTAAACATTTTGATGCCCTAGATGCCAATCCTGAAAATTTTAACTTTGAGTTATAGCTGGCCATTTATGTTCATATAATCCTTTTTCTAAACCTTATAAACAAGGCAACCAATGGAAATCCCAATCTAGTCAATATAAAACAGCTGATTTTCAAAACATATACTTTAACAATTTTTTCTATTCATTTACTTTCTACATGAAAATAAAGATAGGAGTTTTCAGTACTCAAAATCTAAACTCAATCCAAAAAAACCTCCAGCTAAGTAAATGGATGCAATTTATGCAGCCACACATCCTGGGTCTGCAGGAAACAAAAATATATAATGGTTTTCAGATTGACCCCACTGCAGATTAAAGAACCCATGGCTTTTTCACCTATTCATGAGATTCATCATTGCCTTCAGAAGGTATTGATCTGGTCATCACAAGAAGCTGCCAATTTTCATCCTTTAAAATTATATATATTGACTCAAACCTACTTATAGTCACTTTTCAACACTGTACTATTGCACTCAGCATAATTTTTGTTTACATACCTCTTGGATCAGTTATCATCTCAAGATTACTGCTTACCATCAACTTACTATTATCATCAACCTCTTACTTAGTTGTTTTAATCAGAGATTTTAACATGAGTTATCACACTTTTGTTTCAAAATGGCTGCATCAGCTTGCAATACCCCTAATGAGTGTTGAAGGTTTCTTACCATGCAACTCCATCTCTTTCTACATCAGTCATCACACCTCCACCTATTGACCTGTGTTTTTATTTACCCATGTTTCATCACTTAACTAAGTTAACACATTCCCTCACCCTTTTCTGATCACTTTAATCAAATGCTCAAACTCCATTTAATTGCACTGCAAACATCAACAATCCAACTTCATATAAGAGTAAGAATAATTCTTCCTGCACACCCTTCTAAATTTTTGTACTCTAAAACAACATACATTATGTTATTTAAACTCAGCACTATGCAATTTAATCCTGTTCAACAGTACACTTCCTTTATCAACATTCTGTCATTTAATATAAATCATATTACCACCATCACCTTCAAAACTCCTAACTTTGGCTGATGAGTTACATAAAAGAATCATTATGTGTAAATCTGCTTCAGATACTTATGCACATATAAAAAGACACAATACATAGTGACACCTAAAACACACTAAAATAATACCTTGCCACAAAAAAGAAAAAAAAAGTCTAACAAAACAACACACATGGACATGAGGATACATTAGATAGGCTCTGGGATATTCTTCCACTGTCAGAATTCCACAAGCATTTGAAACCAAGGTTGTTACCAAAGCTGGACATAATATGATAGAATCAATATACAAATACTTCAAGCAAAGGTCACAGTCACATTGTGACTTGACACTGCCTGAAGATCTAGTTGGCCAACCAGAGTTAGATAAACCATTAAATGCCACTGATTTCTTACTGAAGCTAACCACAATATCGAACTCTTGTCATCCAGGGCAACATGGAATCCCTAAATTTGTATCTTCAAAATCTCAGTCAGTTTAACACCACATATCTATGTTATTTAGCAAATTATCTATCATAAAGGCTGTTTAACATAAAAAATCTATATCAAATCTCCTTAATTTCATTCAACAAAAACCAAGCTTCAATATCCAATCTATTTAATCTGTTACAAATCTTCATGGGCCCCCTGGTATTAAAATCCTGGAAAAAGTTTTAAAAGATAAAATCAAACCATATCTCCTCCCTTTATTATCATCAATGCAATATGCAAAAAACAACTCCTCAACAGGCCAGGCTGCCCTCATTTTCAAAAGCATTGTAAATTCAATTAGAGAGCAGAAGAAGTATGTTCTAATGGCTGTTGAAGTTGACATTGAGGCTGCTTTTGACTTAGTTCCTATTGAAATTATAATTCAGACACTTGAAGACACCAAAATACCTTGCTCTCTCTTATACCCACTAACCAATCTACTCATTAGTCATGAAAACCATATTACAATTAATGGTAGAACATCATATTCATTATCTCCCCATCAATCCATACCTTAAAGATCTCCACTCAGTTCTATATTATTTAAGTTCTACATTAACTTTCTCAAACAAAATACAACAAAATTACAAGAAATTCAAATTCCACACACTGGACTATATATACCATGTATGCATGACCTTACTTTTTTTCTTACATCCCAAAAAAACAACTACCTACTCTGGAAAAAATACTTAATAAATACACCTACTAATAATGATAGTAGTAGTAGTAATAGTAGTAGTAGTAGTAGTAGTAGTAGTAGTAGTAGTAGTAGTAGTAGTAGTAGTAATAGTAGTAGTAGTAGTAGTAGTAGTAGTAGTAGTAGTAATAACAACAACAACCACCACCACCACCACCGCCTATTCCACTAATATATATGATTTTGGATTCAAATCTAGGGTGAATAAAGCTTGAATTTTTTTTTAAATTCCTAACAATTTTTCTTCAAAATATCTAGTAAATGTATATCTAGATATTTTTAGTTAGACAAAATTGCAAGTATATAAACCATTAAAACTTTCTTGTCACAGAGCATTTGAGAAGCTGACAAATAAAGTCATCTTCTTCATTGTTTTTTTTTTAAAAAATAGAAAAATGCAAATGGTTTTCATATATTTAATTCTAGGTGAATGATTAAAAAAAATGTTCTGTGGCAAGAAAGTTTCTTCTTAGGCAAGTCATATCCTAGTTGATTAGGATTTTGCATCTTTTTTTCTTGCTTAATGACTAATAATTTGATGTCTAATGAGTAAAAATTATCATCTATAAAGTTTCACTCATATTTATGCCTCATGTTGTGATCAAGGCAGGCACATTAACTAATATTATTTATTAATCATGTCATATATACATGTAAATTAATTAAATACACACACAAAGTTAAACTAGAGTCTGTAGTGAATTATTTTTGTTAATTTTATAAGCTTTGGAGAACGAATAGGATTATTTGTATGTAGGCAAACATTTTACCACAACATAATCTTTTATCCCATATCCTAGGAATCTTTTAGAATTTCTAGCAATTAGTTATAAAAAGTGAAGTCCCAAATTCTACATCAATATCATAAACATATTGGTTAAATATAAATGCTTTTATTAACTACTAACATTATAACTATCCAAGTAACTTTTGCAATCTCTTAGATCAATAAACTTTATATCATGGTCCACTTCAACACATCTATATATAGTTTAATTAACTCTTTGACTCTTGTGTTCATCCCTCAATGAACACAGCTTTAACTCACTCTAAAGCCAGAAGTTTTCATGTTATCACAATGAATTTACACTTATTTTAAAGCTTAAAATGTACCATAAGATGCAGCCCTCTCTAGAATTATTTTACAAGTAAAAAATCAATAATATTTAAATTTAAAGTTTTAACAAATGGGAGAAGGTGGACTTTTCTAGATGCTGATTGGTTGTTGCTCATATTGAACAAATGGAGCACTTGTCAACAATTTTGACTGTTCCAAGTTCTTTGTTTGATTTTGAAAATGAAAATTAATGTTTTAGAGTATTTTTTAGTATTTTTTATATATTATAAATTATTTTGGTAAAATATGCTGAAAACAAAATTATTTTAAAAAAATAGTTAAGATTTTAGTAAAAATTATTTACTTTTACATTAATGTAAATTGGAAAAGAAAATCAATGATGTACACAACATTTTCTAGTAGGTTATGAATGTTCTTTTTAGGTTCTTCACTGTAAAATATTTTTATAATTATAAATAGAAATTTATTTTTGAAAAAACTTTCATTCACGTTCATATTCTGACAAATTATTAATTTTCTTTTCACAAATGAAACTAAAATGAATATAATATTAAAAGATGAATATATATTTACTGCTGATTTTGTAATTGTCCAGTCAAAAGTTTTGAATTTTAACTCACTTGACCAATTGGAGTTTTTACACCATAAAAGTTAATAAAATCAGTTTTAAATGTTTCTTTCTTATTTCTGATTTTTAGCATATCATTATGTTAACTCTAGTCATTTCAATATCAAGTCATCTGATTAAACAAATTTTTAATATAAAATAAAATATTACTATATTTGAGTTAACAATCAATGCCTCTCTAGTTAGCTTATGAGAGTTGCTCCCCCCTACCATTTAATGAATATATCTCGCAGAGATATTGGTATTTTTATATGATACAGCAAGCAAAAAACATGTTTATAAATTTTGTTTTTTGATTTATTACATAAGATTTATTTGAATAATGAGTTTTATATGACTGCCTTGATTACAGATATATTATATAGTTTGATTGATAAAATAATGCATCAATTATTGATACTTTAATATCATTTCAATTAATTTAATGTTATTAATATAACAGATTCTATATTTATGTTAATGAATAATAGTAGTGTAAGTTTTTAATTTAAAATAAATCTTACAAATTACTAAAAATTACAATTTGTCTTTTTGTTCAATGATTTTTCTGATATTTTATTTTTGGTTAAAATATCCACCAATCAGAAATTCTCACTTCTATTGGCATTGATATTATCATTTTCATGGCATTATCATGCAAATTGGCTATTGTCATTACTTACAGGATTCTTATAAAGCTGGTATTTTTAGATTTTTTATCATTAATAATTTTAAAATTGTAACTACAATAAAATAAAACTGCACATGATAATATAAGACTGCAGATAGGATTAAAATGACACAAAACAAATATTGTGATTACAGCACCATAATAATGAACAATCAGCAGCATCTGCATAGGATCTGAGCTGTTCATGAAAATCTGGTAAAGAGTTTTCCCAAATATTTTAAATTTATGAATTAAAATAGATAATCTAAACATAATTTGACTACTAAATTTTAACATAAATTGTTTAAACTTTAAAATAAAATCACATGTAGAAAAGAAAACCAATTTTTTATCTAACCTAACATTATAAAAATTTGGAAAAATCACATGAAGACATTTGTTGATATTAAGTGGTTGTTTTTGAACTGAACTATATGAAAGTTATTTTTCTTATATATATATATATATAAGCATGTGTTTGTATGTTTTCACAGGTTACAAAAATAGAAGACATATTTTGCAGGTTCATCCATGTAAAATTTTAATTGGATATCTAATTAAAATCTTACATGCATGAACTTGCAAAGCATGGCTTATATATATATATTGTTTGTATCTAACTGAATCTTCCTTGAGAAAGAACTATTTATTAATAGATGAAATCATGGTTATGAGGATATTTTAGTAAAATTTTATTTTGAGTCAGTAATTTAATGTTATACAATTTACTATTTTATTTATCATTACCTTGCATAGTGTTAGTCAGTGTTTAATATTTTCAGATGTATTTCAAACTTTTATTTCATCACACATTCCTGAAACATATGATTAATGACATAAAAAAATGATCCCAAAATGCACATTTTGTGATGAATTAGCACTCATCAGTTGACCCATATCACAATATCTTACACATATCTTCATTATTTGTTTAGTATTATATAGATAACAAATTTGTATAGTTTGATTATAAAGACAAAATATCTACATTCACAGCATTGACACAAACCATTTATGTAAATATATTAATAATTATTACTAACCATTTATTATACTAGAAATTATCCTTAGCCCAAACATACATTTTAAATGCCATTTAATGAGTAATAGAGATCTCATCACCTGAGTTTCTTTGTCCATGTTAATAGTTTTGATAACTTTTACTACACCACTCTCATAGAAGATAATGACTGGTTTCATATACTTTTAACATTTTGTGGAGGAATATACAATTTATTGTACTGTAATATATATTTTCAGATATTTTGTTTTTGTCAGTGCATCTTTCTTTTATAACTCAATCTTGTCACAATAATCCAAAGGGGAAAAAAAGAAGATTGTATCCATTATCTATATTGAACCTATGTTCATTTTAAAGTAGCTTATTAAAATTAACAGGGTTTTTTTTTGCACTTTAACCTATATCCCAGATGTAGTAATTTAATTATATAAATGCTTTTTAGATATGTTTAATAATTGAAGATATGATTAATGTGCATTTGCATACATAATAATTGGATAATTATTTTATCAATTTATAAAACAAAATAGTTAATATTTCTGATAATAATGATAAAAAATTTTTTTTTTCATTTGTTGATTATAATATTTTTTTAAAAAAAAGTTATTATAAAAGACATTTCTTCTTTTGTATATGGGTAAGAAACATTTGCTTTCCCTATAATTAATAAATAATTTTTAAAATCTATGCATATCTAATTAGCTAAAGAATAAAAAAATATTATTGATCAATATCATTTTTATTTCAAAAAGGAGAAAAATAATTGTTTATTTTCTCTCTGGGTTAAAATATATTTTGAAGAACAAAATTCTAAAGTAATATTTATTTATTTTTTACTTTAGAACATATACTATTTTAAATTTCAGAATTGAATGTTTTTGTTAATGTAAACATGTAGCACTAAGTATATATGATATTACTGAAACAAAAAACCATTATTGTTATTTTAAAAGAAAATGCTTGAAAAAATATCATGAGTGTTAAAATAAGCTTTCTTAATAAAAAAATATTATATTGATAGTGCACAGATGGATAATGAAATCCATTATAATTCTTTGAAGACAAGAAATAATAACAAAATCCATACAACCAATTACTGCATTAATTTTAAAAGATGCTTCATATTCAAAATTAAAAATCCAAATTAGTTGTATACTAATTTGCAGTAAAAAGGAATTATGTAATTCAAGAGAACTTATTTAGGATTTACTACCAGTAACAAAATTATAAAAATATAAAAAGAAAAAAAAAACTTCCTTCCAAATGGATATTCAAATAAAAATGAGCTTATTGGAATATATATTTTAATGGTAGTTGCCCAAATTACAATCCTAGATTAAATTTTGGAAGAATTATATATTTATTTATTCCAAAATATTAATATTTTGACAGCATGAAGTTTAAAACGAAAGTTTTTGTTTCGACAACCGACTTTTAATTATTTTCTATATATTAGTTGTTTTTGTTTACTTGAAAAATTAATATTTATTTTTTAGATTAATTTCATTTATTGAAATCATATATATATATATCAAAAAATTGGAGAATGAAAATTTGAAATAAGAAATTTTCGTTTCAACGATACAATCAGAAAAAAAGTCTGGAATTTTTTTTTTTTTTTTGGTGAAATGTATATGTTATTTAAAGAGTTAAAGTCTTAATCTAAGATTAAATAAAAATCGAACAATTTTTAGCTTAATAAAAAATGCTTAATAAATACTTTTGTATTTATTAAAAAGTAATGGATGAAAATAAATGCTTTTTACTCAATCGTTAGTGAACTAGTGGTTAGCATAGCTGCCTTCCAAGCAGCTGGCCCAGGTTCGCTTTCCGGTCAACGCATTTGACACATAAAAAATGCTTTCTAAAAAAATTTACTTGTTATTCCCTCTATATAATTTGTACGCATAAGTGTGTGCTTATGCATATGCGTAAATTATTAAATACTATATAAATTTCATAACTCTTTTCAAATATTGTTAAGTTTAGATAATAATTAGTACATTATATATTGTATTTATAATCGTTTTGATATTGTGTGGTATATGCATGTGTGCATAAGCCTTAAGAGAGAAATTTAAATAAAAGTTGTTTTTTTTTTTCTATTTGTAGCTTTAACTTTAAAAAAAAATGTTAAGCTAAAAATATTATAGCTGATATCTTAAAGTGAGGGAAAACAGATCTGTAATTATGTTTTAGTGGGAAATCATATTAACTACATACTCCATTAAAAATTTACTTTTTCATAACGTTCACTAAATAAATAATTAGTTTTAATACACATAATAATAAAGTAATATATTCAGGCGATAATTTATTTATAAAATAAAATATTTAAATTAATTATATAAACTACAGATAAACAGCATTAGAGAGGAATATAATTAAAATTTGTATGTTAATCGTAATTTATCAATTAATCCATTTAATTTGCTAAAGAGAAAGGTGTTTTTGTTCAAAAACTTTCCAAAAAGATCTATTTAAATGCGCAATTTGATGTGTAATACTAAATAGAATTAAATTATTTAAAGCTGAGATAAAATTATCATAATTAATCAATAAAAAAAAAAGTGTTAAAAAAATTTGCAAATACAATTATTGAAAAAAAAATTAACAATTATAATGAGCCGTAAACAGAATTGTTTAATATCTACAAATTATTAAAATATATTCACAACTTTTTTAAAAAATTATCTCTCACATGTATATATTGTTTTTGTTGCAGCTAATTTATTATTTTTAGTTGTTATTGTTTGTTTTACTATTTGTTATTAAAAGCATTGTGTCATAGATTTTAATAAACTGTGACATAACACGTTTTAGCTATTCTTTCATTTTCTATTTAGATTCTATAAACCTTTTCCCTCATAAATATCAATATTTGAAATATAAATATGAAAATAAAAATCATATATATTATTTTATTTTATAAATGTGTGTGTGAGTATATTGAATTTTAAAGAGATGTTTTACACATGTGTGAGCTCTCGCGTATTTGCATTGACTATGTGAATATATTAGAATACATGGGAATATAAACAGACAGACAAATATTCAAGCGGGAAGGAGGATACATACATGAATATGCTAATATTATTCATTAACCATATTAAGTGGGAGTTTTCTTGTGTGTACATTTACCCAGAAAAAAACCCTACTTAATATAGATAATGCCAACATAATAATCAATATAAATTATATAATTCAACCAAATGGATTTCAAACTTTTCATTAATGATATTGTCGTCATAATTAATATACAATTACGAAGAAGAGTAAAAGTTTGGTAAACAATTTATTTGTATTAAAATAAGTTCACTCTCATTTACACTCACGAATTCTACAACAATACTTCAATATATTTATTATAAATTATTTGAATTACGTTCCGCCAACAATTAACGACTATTGTACCTTCCAAAACAAATTTAAGGATTTAAATCTTATATATATCAATTTGTATAATAGGTTCTTAGGTTTTTTACTGTTTTTAAATTTTCTTTATTTTTTGTTATCAATTTATTATAGATGGAAGTAAAATATTTAAAAATACGTTCGTATTAGAAATACTTACCTGTCCTTTTATATTTATTGTTACGAAACTGAAGTACCGGTTAAACATGATTTTTATTACATTAGTAATAAATGATTTTTTAGCATTTATTAAATAAAATCTTTTTTTTTTTTCTGGAATTTTAGTTTTAATTGAATATTCATGAACAATTATTGTAATTTATCAATCTGGCTTTCCAAATCTTTATTAGTTTAATTATTTTAAAGTCTGTATTAAGTAAACTAACTAGAGTTGTTAGAAAACTGGACACATCAAGAGATATAGATATTGAATTGGTGTTAGATCTATATAACTATGTAAACAAGTTGGTTTGGATTTAAACATAGCATTAGTATGATTATGAATATCAAGTTGCAAACTTGATAGCACAAAAATGAATAAAAATAAGCTCTTGAATAAAAGGTGTATATAATCTAAAAAAAAAAAACAAGAAATTTCACGTGCATTAGATCTACATTCAAAACTTCTTAATGACAAAAAGCTTAAGCTGAAAACTAATCTGAAGATATCCTTAAAGCTGAGTGAATAGAAAGTTAATAAGTTCTATACTTAATATTTATTCATTACACATATTTATAATAGGTAGCAGAGCAGGATTTAAATAAATAGGTTTTTAGTAAGTTTGCTACTAAAGAATTTTTTTAATGTAAGAAAGGAAATGATTTATTTGAGAAAAAAGATATTTTGAAGCCTGAAGTCAGGAAAATGTGTTTATCAATCGCAATTGAAAGAAAGTAAAGATTTTCTCTTTTTGTGTAAAGGAGTTTGAAGAGTAGGAGAAGAAGCACAAAGTTAAATATAGAGTAGGTGACTTGAAAAATAAGAAATATGGATTGCATTTGCATCCCACAATGCATTTATAATGATCAAAAAGAAAATAGGTATGCTGTGGTAGAGTGTACCATATGCGATGAAATTTATCACTTGAAATGCTTAAATGAGACTAGGGAGGATGTAACAGGTTTATGGTTATGTAAACAGTAAATGTGATAAAACAGGTGAAAACATGGTTTCTAAGTGTAGATAGTTTAAAGGCAGAGTCAGGAGAAATGGAACAAAGTGTAATTGAAGAAGATAGAGTGACAAGAGATATGTATGAAAAAATTAGTAGTGCAATGGATTAGGTTAGCCAAAGAATAAGTAAGATAAAAGAAGAAATAAAGGATGTAGAAGCAAAATTAAAATCATTAGAGGTAAAGTGTGAGCAGATAATGAAATTACTGACAAGGAACGATAAGGAAGAAGTAGATAAAGACCAAAAGTTGGTAGAGAATGTTATGGATGAAATAGGAAAGTAGACTATGAGGCAGTATTGATAGAGGATTCACTAATTAGAGAATGTAGAGATATAATTGCAAGGGATAATAGAAACAGGTATGTAAGAGTATGTTTGCCTGTATCTAGAATTAAGGATGTTACAGGTATGATAAAGAAACAAGGCAGCAGAGATGTGTATGTTATGGTAGGGACTAATAATGTGTCAAGCCATTAGTGAGAGTAATGGATGAGTATATAGAATTAATTAGGAATTTGAGTAAGTTTAAAAGAAGAGTAGGAATAGTTGGATTATTATATTTGACAAGAGGTATATGTTATATAGGGATGTTCTATAAATGATAGATTGAAAAAATTATGTGAGAGAAATGATGTTATGTTTGTAGATGTGTGGGATATTTTTATTAGAAGAGGAAATTATATACTAAAGATGAATTGCACTTACAAAAACAAGGAAGTGAAGTTTTAGGGAGTTTAATTTATAAAAAATAAAGTTTGGGAAACTTATAAAGGGGGGGTAAGTGGCAATGTTATCAGAAAGAAGAAGAATGAATGGGATGTAAGAAATAATCAAAGAATAGCTGATTTAGATATAAATGTAGATGTGGAGAGGGAATGGATCTGTAAAATTAATGGTAAGCAAGTTATTTATAAATGTAATGGAAAAAAAGGAATCAAAAAAAATTTATAAAAGAGTAGTTAGGAAAGTTGAAATTGTTAAAATTGGATATTTGAATATGCAATGTGGTAAATGACCAGAAAAATGGGTGAAATTAAACAAAGCAGTTAAAAATGAAGAGCTTGAGGTACTAGCAGTAGTGGAAACATCTAAGAGAAAAAGAATATATATACTTGAAGACTTGTTATGACAGGGTATAAAGGGAAAAGAAAAAAGGGGCAGAGATATAGGAGTTATGTCAAAAAATATTTAAATACTGTTAAATGTCAAGAACATTTTGTGGTTTGAGATATGGTTAAAAAAACAAGAGTGGATGGTGCTATAGTATATATAGCCACTGGAAATAGATCAAACTATAATGGAGTGGAACAGTAGCATATGTGACTGCCTAGTTAAGGATGTATAGAGTTTTAAAGAAAAGGGGAAGAAAATAGGGAATATGAATGGGCATATTAAAAAAATCAATGATATAGATAACAAGAATGGACAGTTTTTGAAGAATTTTTTATTAGAGAGTGAATTTGAGCATTGGAAATGCAGTACTCAAGGTCAAGGTATAAACACGTAATGTATAATGAATATGTAAATAATAATAATTGTATAAATATAATGAATATGTAAATGTAGAATAAAAGTAATGTATAAATAAAAATGTAAAATAACTGTATAGTAATTAAGTATAACAATGTGTAAAAATTACAATGTTATTAAATCATAGACAGTTGTATAATAATAGAAAGCTTAGCTGACCTTATAGGGTCAGAAAACTATGTAAAATACCATATATGGTGAGAAACGAGAAAATACTGTGTGGATGTAAAAACGTAAGTGAAAACACCATATATGGTTAGGAATGCAAAAGACTCCAGAAGTCTTGAGGGGTATATAAACCCTCATAACCTGTTCTAATTGTTCTGATGTTTTGAAATGTTCTGAATATGTTCCGAATATGTTCTGAGTTTTAATTATTTTATTTTGCCTTATAATAGGCTATGTATATAGTTGAATTTAACCGTATTAAACTATAATCTTAGCATCTCAATTCTGCCTTTGTTCATTTATTTCTTGCTGGTCATAAGACTCAGCAGGAAACTTGTCATATATTTATGAGGGACAATACATGTGGTCTAAAAAATAATACATGCCACATGGTAGATTGTGTATTAGTAGAGAAAGAGTGAATAAATAAAGTATAAAAAATTAAAGTGTTTGATAATGAAGAGAGTATGTAATATTGATCATAATTTCTTTATAATAGAAATGGTTAGTAATGTGATGGAAAATAGTAATAAAAGTAAAAAGGATAGTAAAAGATGTGGATGGAGAATGAATGATAAGACTAAGTTAGAAAAATATAAAATAAAAAGTGAAGAAACTATAAAAGAGTTGGTTGGGGTGAATATAAGAACTGTTGTAGTAAAGTAGAAAAAGTGGAAAATGGAGTTTGGGGTAAAAATATTCAAAAAAATAAAAGTAATAGGAAAGTTAGAGTTAGTAAAAGTCCAAAAGAGAGGGGGGAAGGATGCAGAGAATATAAGTGTGCTATTAAAAACAAAGAAAGTGAAAAAGATGTTAATGTTAAATGGGAAAAGTATTTAAAAAAAGATATTATCTAAAATAGATAATTATATAGAGAAAATGAAATTGAATAGCAAATTGCTGAAGGATATTTATAAAAGTGGAAGAAATGGGAGTAAAAAAATTGGAAATACATTAAAAAGAATGTAGAGGAGAGAGAAATAATATTACTAGATAATGAGGGAATAGAGTGTAGCTCTAGAAAAGAATTAGAGACAATCTTAAATAAGTATATAATGGTTATAGAAAAGATGTTAGATGTGAAGGACAGAGGTGATAACAAATATAAAAGCATATAGTAATAGAAATATTAGGGTTTACAGAAAATAAACTGAATGAGTCAGGGAAAAAATTAAAAAGTGGAAAGGCAAGATGTTTAGATGGATGGGTAGCAAAAGTAATGAATTTAGGACAAAGGGCAAAATTAAATTTATTATCATGTTTTAATGAAATGGCAGAGAAGAGATATTTTCTGGATAGTTGGAGTAACACAAGAGTAAGATCATTACTTAAAGTAATGGATAAGGATCTTAGAAAGTTAAATAATTATAGATCAATAGCAGTAACATCAGTGTTATATAAAGTTTTCACATATATGATGGCTGGAAAGGTCACAAAATGGATGAAAAAAATAATATAGTGAGAGAAATGCAAGGAGGTTTTCAATCAGATAGTTATATAGGAGATAATTTATTTGTAGTTACAAAGCTTATAGATATGAATAGAAATGTGGGTAGACAGTTATATATGTTTTTTTATAAATATAGAAAAGGCATATGATAGAATAAATAGAAATAGATTATGGGTAAGGTTAGTAAATTTGAGAATGGATGGGGCTTTAGTGGATATTATTATAAGATTATATGAAAATAATTACTATACATATCAATTGTGGAATATAGAATCAGTTAAACTTAAAAATGAAATGGAACTAAGGCAATGATCCCCTATGTCACTTATTTTGTGTTTGTTGTATTTGAAAGAAATGAAGAGAGCAATAGAAAGACTAAGAAGAGGGATAAAAATAGCATTAATAGGTGGCAAGGGAGTGTGTGCATTATCAGGTCTTTTATTTGTGGATGATGTCTTCTTGTGCACAGAAAGAAGGGAAAATATAGAAATTATGCTGAGGATGTGTGCAAGGGTGGGTAAAGAGATGAATTTAGTGAGGAAAAAATCAAAAATAATGATGATTAATACTGGGGAAGGGAAGACAAAGGAATTTTTATTGGGAGATATAAAGTTGTATTATAAATAGGTATAATTATTCAGGAATTGTTTTAAGTAATCATAAAAATTGCTTGGATGAATGGGAAGCAAAGAAAAGAAAGAAATTGATAAATAAATTAACAGTGTTTTCATATAATAAGTATAATGTAGCTAGAATTGTATAGAAAGGAGTGCATTTTGTTAATAAAGGGGTATTACATTACATAGAAAAAGTACAAAGAAAAGTAAGAAGACATGCATTAGATGCAGATGTGTCAACAGCAAAGAAGGCAATTCAAAGACAAATGGAATGGTCATGTTTTTATATAAGAGATGCAAAAATTAAAATAAAAGTGTTCAGTAGGTTTCAGTTTATGGATAATAAGAGAATAGCCAAAATAATATTTATTTGTGTTAAGTGTAAAGGACAGAAAATAAGATGGGTGAGAAAGGTAGTCTGGTATGCAGAAGATTTGGACAAAAAATTTATGTCAATATACTTATACAAATGATGGGATGTTTGTTTTAGAAGCATTGTTGAGTATTATAGTGGTAAGACATGGGATAGAAGAATAGATGCATTAATAAAGAATAAGGAGTTGGAGAGATGGAGAGCTAGTATGAAAAGTAAAAAGAGTTTAAATAAATATAGAAGTACACGGAATATTGGGTATGAGTTAATTTATGATAGTAGCAAGGAAAATTGTATACTGTTTAAAGCTTGGACAGGATCTTTAGCAATAAGGAAATATACACATAAATGAAAAATGTGGGTTATTTAGTGTGCAAGTTGTATTAGGAAGGCAGAGAAAATATTAGGCATCTGCTAATTGAATGTAAATGCCCACAAGCAGAAAGGGTACACATAATGAAGTTGTAGAAGAATAAATATAAAGAAAGTTATTATATAGAAAATGGGTTATTGGTTTATATTATGGGTTTGGGGAAATATAAGGGGGCTCTAGATATAAAGGCTATAGAGTTGACAAAAATTATGTTGTGAAAATGGGATGGAGGGGGATAGAGAAGAATATGAGAAAACTTAGGTTTTGGAAATGGAAAGGGAAGATAAAGTGCTTAACAGGTTTCTCTGGACACAGAGGCTGAGATTCCTGACTCTATACAAGGAAAAGTCACAGTGCATCAAATCATATCACTTCACATATTAATATTCATCTTATAAAATTTTTCAGAATGTCCGAAATTACTCATATTAACATTAAGAATTAGATTTTTATTATAATTTGTGGACATATTGAAAAATAGTGTGAATGATTAATATTGACCTCTGATATCATTAAATAATATCAGATATACTTTACAAAACAGAAACTTTATTTATAAAAATGAAAAAAACATTTCCTTAGATATTGCTAATGTAAAGACAATTATCATTTTCTGGATACCTATAGAAAGTTTTTTTTCTTCAACATAGTAGAGAATTAAAATATTTATTTAAATAAAATTGTTGTTACTAATATTATGTTGTCTACATTGAATTCTGATGATTATATAATCTGTGTGAGAATTATAATTGTTTTTGGGTTTATTTTTAGAATATACTAATTAATACTTATCAATTAAATTAATTTGATAACTTTGTCCTCAGCTCAAATAATAGCTAGTTATATGTTTAACAATCATATTGGATATTCATCAAGGTTGGTGGTGTAGCAATTCTTTTAAAGATGAATCTCAAACTTAATAATATTTAAAAACATTTGCAATATTTTTGAGTGTGGTTTAGTGCAGTGATTTGGTATCAAACTCAAAAACAAATTATTCTGAGTTAGATTTTCCATTAAAGAAATTGAAATAAGTCTCATTTTTTATCAATTTAATCACCGCAAGATAAATACTTTGTAAATAGTTCTATTATAAAATAACAGTAAAGAAATTTTATTACTTACTAGGTTTGCCTATTTTTCTTTATGTCTGTCTAAGAATATCTTGGTAACCATTTTACTTGGTTTTGGCCAATTTTCTAAAAGATAAATCTTAAGTTTGAGATTATAGAAAATATTCTCAAGTTTTAATCATTATTAATTCAAAACCCAGGTCATGAGCATGGATAGACAAAAATGTTTATCTGTAACATGCTGAGATCATTTCTTTGATTTTAAATAACAAAACATTTTATATTGTCTTGCATTGTTGGTCGAGAGGTCAGCGCGACTGTCTTGCACTTGCAGGCAGTTGCCCGGGTTGCGGGTTCACGTCCTAGCCAATGCTATAACACTTAAAAAAAATATTAATAACAAACAGACCTTATTGTTGACGTTTAAATAAAAATAATGTTTCTATAATGATGGATTATCAGGGTTTTTTTTCTTTTAAGATAGCTGATGATGCAAAAGTATATATATATATAGTACGAAAATCAACTCATACATCATGTGACTTAACTTATTAAGCTTGTATTACAGATGTAATGTGTTCATTACATTACATTTGTAGTACAAGCTTAACAAATTAAGTCACATGATGTATGACTTGATTTTCTTACTATTATAGTTTTGCTTTTGAGGCTTTGGTAGTGTTATAATACTAAAGCTATTAATATCTAATGTATCTGAATTTAATTTACTCCCATATGACTATTTAAGTTAGATGGTGGATTTAAAAATATATAGATGTCTGAAAATTTCAGATTTTCTATTTAATTGCTGCATATGAGTTGGTATTTTGTATCCAATGTCTGAATATCTTAGGTACTGAGGAGAACCATCAGCTTGAAACTGGTTTGGGGATAGGGATAATTTTAGATAGAGATTTTAAATGCTTTATCTTCCGGTTATCAGAAAAATTTGCTTAGAGCTACTAGGCATGCTCATTATATTACATATATATATATATATGTGTGTGTGTGTATTTTTTCTAAGGTCCTATAAATTTGTTTCAAACAAAATTTAATTTATGTTAAATTTATTTTATCAGTAAATGTACTAAATTTACTTATTCATTGTGCTTGAAACTAATCAGCTACTGTCTGTTTGCAGATAAAGAATAAGAGAGATTCAAATATATGTCTTATCTAGGGTGCCAAAAATGGTATTACTGTTTTGCATATATCAGTAAATTATTTTTATCACATTTCAATCACAAAGTTACAGATATTTGAAAAAATACATGTTTCTTAATATGTTTTGATTATAAGAGATCTTGTTAATTAAGTTTGGCCATGTCAATTCTTCTCAATATTTTTACATTTTTAATTTATATTTATCCATATAAATAATAAAATTTAATTTATAAATAAGTTCTGGTTGTAAAATTTTATAGTTGACATATATTTTAAATAACAGTTGTTCAATAATTACAGAAATAATATTAAATTTTTTTTTATTAAGTTGAAATCATTATATATTTTAATTCTCCATAAAATAATAATCAGAAAATAATAAATTCTTTACAACAGCTATATAAATATCAATTTTTTTAATATACACCTGGGTCTCATTTTATACTGTAGATAGATTCTGCAAAATATGCGCATAAAAGAAAACACAAAAATAGACTTAACTTACTTGAAAAATGTGGAATATGTTCCATAATTTTCAAAAATTGCATAAAAGCAAAGTAACAAGGTAAAATTGCTTTAAAATTTGCATAAAAAAAAAATAAAGTATGACTAATAAAAAATTTCAAATATTTAAAAAAAATTGATACAAGACAAACTTTTTTTTTACTTTTTTTATTAACTATTTAATTTTATTCAAAACAATATGTTTTTATGTGTAATTTATTTTACAATTTTTCAAACATATTTTAATCATTATTGCTATTTGACAATAAGCGGATACTTTTGAGAATTGATAAGAAATCAGATTCATCACAAGAGTAAATACAATTAACACCAACTTCAGTCTCAGGCTGTGTTTAGCAAGTGCATCAATGGAATATTTTCATTCATGGCTTTAAGTCACTCTAAAACCATCATTATCATAGCAAATTTACAGTCTTTTTAAAACTTAAAACATACCATAAGCCACTGATTTGTTGCTTCTCATTTTGAATCAAAGGGAGCACTTGATTTTCAAAATGAAAATGTATATTTTAGAGTATTTTTCCATATTTTTTTTTTACATATTATAAATTATTTTGATAAAATCTGCTGAAAATATAATTATTTTAAAAAAATAGTTAAGATTTTAGTAAAAATTCTTTACTTTTACATGAACATAAATTGAAAAAGAAATCAATGATGTACACAACATTTTCTAATAGGTTACCAATGTTCTTTTTAGGTTTGCCGCTATATAATGTTTTTATAATTATAAATAGAAATTTATTTTTGAAAAAACTTTTGTTCACTTTCTTAATCTGACAAATTATTAATTTGCTTTTTACAAACAAATCCAATATTAAAAGATGAATATATTTTTACTGCTGATTCTGTCATTGAAGCAATAAAAAAATTTTCAGTCTAAAAGTTAATGGTTTTCTGTTGACAATGTAATCAGTGATTAAGCTTTGAGATGATAATTTTACTAATTGTTTATGAGGCTCATGATATCCATACAACTATTTAGCTCTCATTGGAATTTAAGAGTTCATTTATAATTTGTGCATTTAACAAGAAAATGATTGTCCAATTGATTAGAAAGTTGAAGACTTTCTCAAATCATTTTTGCTGTGAAATGAACAGGTTCCAATTTTATTTCATTATCTTTTTCAAAATCTTCTACATTATCTAAATTTATTGCCAAACCTTTTTCCAACAGGCAGTTAAACTATGTAAAATATAATGTGTGTATATAAAATAGGGAAATCCCGATTTTAAGTAAAATATCAAATTCTTTATCGCATGAAAAGATATTAAGAAGAAATATGAATTGCATAATTTCAAAATCACATCAGAAAAATCCACATAAAACAAGACCCAGGTGTACATAAATTCTTTTTTAGAACCTGATTTGGTGCCCTTTTCAAATGTTAATAATATATTATGTTAACTGGATTTATATATGCAGGTTTTGATTTTTTTTGAATGATTTATATTGTTATTTTTTGTTTTAATTTCATTATTGAACACTAGATGGTTTTATGTCTTAAATAGTTTATTAACATAATAGATTATTAACATTCGAAAAGTACACCAAATCAGGTGCTGAAAAAGGCTTTTTTATGTATATTAAAAAATTTTGATATTTATATAGCTGTTATAAAGAATTTATTATTTTCTGATTATTAATTCTAGATATATATATTTTAATTTTTATTAAACATCAAATATATTTATAATTCTTTATAAATTCTTATATAAGAGTTCTTTTCTCTTCTATTCAACCATATCACAATCATTTGGATAAGTATTACTTAAATTAAGCATTGATTAACAAATGCAGCTTTTACAACTTAAGTTAGTACTATTTATATATATATATAAATAAATAGAAGCAGTATATGACTAAACAAACTGACAATTCCTGTTGTAGTTAAAATTTACATTTACAATCATTTATTTATTTTTCCAGGGTCTATAATTGAGTACTTGAAGTAAAATATAGTAGTAATAATAATTCGTATATGTATATAATAAAGATAGAAATTAAAAAATAATATTCACATAAATAGAAATGATCTTTAACCTTTGATTTAACCAAGAATTATCACTTAATACTAACTGACAATCCCTGAGACAACCAATTTTTTCATTAAATCTATTTCAAATATAAGTTTTTATATGGAATAAAATCCAGACAGCTATTTTTTATAATAACAATCCATGGAAATATTTAATTCAATATATATATATATAATTGTATGATAAATGGGTTGAGAGAGTTGAATAAAATCAAAGATTTCAATACTTTCTCCATTCATTTTTCATTGTTTATATTCAATAAATTTCTAAAAAATTATACTCTTTCGTCACTTCTTAAGATGATTTACTTAATTCCTCTATTTTAAAGTTTTGAATCTCTAGCAATATTCTTCAAAATTATAAAATCCTATTATTATACTGCATTCTTTTTTACATAAACATAAAATAACTTCAATTTTGATAAATACTACTTCTTTTTAATTTTGTGAAAAATTATATATTTATGTAAAATGCATATATAAAAATAAATATATTAATTAAAAAGTGTATATACATGGATAGATAAAACAATTAAATTATTGTATGTTTATATAAAAAATAATGTGATGCAATTGTCTTTTATAGCTCTGACAAAGACTGCTAGACAGTCAAGATAAAGAAATTAAATAAAGCATTGTGAAGATTGCATAGAAGCAATATATATATATTTTAAATTTATAAAATGAGAGTAATTCTCATGTAAATTTATACAACTCACAAATATATTTTATCTGTAATAGAGTTTACTTTACAACTAAAAATAAATAAAATATAATAAAACATAATTAAAAAAAATGTATGGGTAAAACTGACTTTTAGCTACCCGAACCATTCGCCCTCTATTTTTAAAAAACTGAACTACTTTTTCCCCTCTAATAACTGTATCCAAATTTAATAAGTGTATGTAACTATATCTAAGTGTAAATGTTAATAAAAAAAAAAAGAAAAAAAAACTTACATTTACGTGCGTATTTTTCACTTATAGCGGTCTTCGCTGTATATATAACTGTAAATAAATTAACTATAAATAGAGTGGAGATAGACACAATTAGAAAGATCCAACTTTAAATCAGTTTATCTAACAAGAAATAAACTCTGTCTAAATGGAAATATTAATAAATAAAAAAGGAATAAAACTTACATTTTTATGCGGATACAGTTATTAGAGGGGAAAAAGTAGTTCAGTTTTTAAAAAATAGAGGGCGAATGGTTCGGGTAGCTAAAAGTCAGTTTTACCGAATGCATGTATATACTTCAACAAAAATCAATAAATTAAAAACTAACTGTGATAAAACACAGTTGCTGAAGCTTTAACATAAAATTAAAAATATAACGCTGAGCGCTTTCGGGGGGGCTTAATCCTCCATAATTATAGCTCAATACAAAATAAATATAAAATATAACCACTTATTCACAAGCAAAATGCGTACCTCAAATAAAATGTAAACTAAATCTAAATAGATAAATAAAAATACAAAATAAATAAATAAATATTATAACATCCATATTTTAGAAATATTAAAACAAGAATCCTTTCTATTAATAGCATTGGGATTACCAGCTATAAAACAAGCTTCTTTAATCTTACGCTTTATGTCATTCTCTGTACACACTAATTTTGCCTCTACTGGTTGACATAAATGTCCAGCCTTATTTTCATGTTCCACAAACACTGAATTACCCAAAGATTTAGTTTTAGTACGATGATATAAATATTTATGCTGTGAAACTCTATTTAAAAGATTGGTTTTAGTTTCATCATAATAAATAGAACAACAATCTTTATGAGGACAAGAGACACTATAAACCACATGCTGTGTTAAATTAGATTCAATTTTAAATTTTGAATTGTTAATCAATCTATTCGTATTTGGAGGTGAATGAAAAATTACTTGAAAAACTGGAGATAACTTATTAATTAACTGTTTTGCAATAGAATGAATATATGGCAAAACTATATGAGGTTTTTCCATCTTGTCAGGTTTAAACTGCAAATTATGTAAAACTTTTACAACTTTATTATTGATAATTGAATGTTTATGTCCAAGTTTCACTAAGTCCTCAATAAAACAAATAAGATTTTCTTTCCTATGTGCCTCAAATTTACAAAGATGGTGGTTTCTATATAAAAATGAATTCAAAGATCCCAACTTGTGCACTTGAGAAGAGTATGAATGCAGATGAATTAAAACCCTAACTTCCATAGATTTCACAAACATATGGTAGACCAAATGATCTTCTGTTCTATGCACAATAATATCTAAATATTTCACTTTCTGTAATGCATTTTCCCAATTTATCATAAGATTTAAACTGGTAGCCTCATGAATAATACTTTGAATCTCCAAAATGATATTTTCAGGAGCCACAATAAATATATCACCTACATATCTAGTGTAGATAATATCTGGTACAGAGTTAATAAATGTAGGAATAATACTACACTCAAATGGTCTAAAACTATATTGGAGAGAATTCCACTAAGAGGAAGGCCCATAGGCCAACCATTCATCATTTGAAAACAAAAATCTTTAAATGTAGCCACTAAATTTTCATCCAGCCAAGTCAAAAATCCAACAATAAAGTCAACTTTATTAGATGGAAAGACTTTATCACGTAAAGATGACTTGACTATATCTATTGACTGCTTACAATCAATGGACCCATACAATTCCATAACATCCAGTGCTGCAGATTTAAAATTATAATTAATTTTAGCATCTTTAATAAGATCAATAAATTTAAATGATGAATTGACTGTAAACAACCCAAAACCTATAGCATCAATCAACCAACGATTAATCAAAACAGAAGTTTCAAAATAATGTACACTACCAAAATCCATCATTAAATGTAAAGGTGTATCTTGTTTATGTAATTTAACATTTGCAAAAATTCTAGGAAGGGATGATGCAGATGGGTAAACTTTAAAATACTTTAATTTTGTTAATGCTTTCTTTTTTTCTTTACGTAAAACATTAGCAATAAATTTTTCGCGATTAAGATTACAATTAAAACCTTCAATCTTTTTAAACTTTAATTTATCAATTTGCATAAAAATTTTACCCACAAATTCCTCCTCTTTCATCAAAACAAACCTGTTTCCCTTATCTTCTTTCATGCAAACAATATCATGCTCAAAGCTGAAGATTGAGCTGATTGTGGATGTTGAAGCTTCATTATTAAATAATCCCCTTAGAGATGTTTGTGTTAGTAATATAGTAAAGATTATTAATAATAGAAATCTTAATGATAATAATTTGAATTGGAATAAGTGCATTTCGCATACAAAACAATTTATGTGTGAGCATGATATTGTTTGCATGAAAGAAGATAAGGGGAACAGGTTTGTTTTGATGAAAGAGGGGGAATTTGTGGGTAAAATTTTTATGCAAATTGATAAATTAAAGTTTAAAAAGATTGAAGGTTTTAATTGTAATCTTAATCACAAGAAATTTATTGCTAATGTTTTACATAAAGAAAGTATTAACAAAATTAGAGTATTGTAAAGTTTACCCATCTGCATCATCCCTTCCTAGAATTTTTGAAAATGTTAGATTACATAAATGAGATACACCTTTACATTTAATGATGGATTTTGGTAGTGTGCATTATTTTGAAACTTCTGTTTTGATTAATCGTTAGTTGATTGATGCTATAGGTTTTGGGTTGTTTACAGTCAATTCATCATTTAAATTTATTGATCTTATTAAAGATGTTAAAATTAATTCTAATTTTAAAGCTGCAGTGCTGGATGCTATGGAATTGTAATGGTCCATTGATTGTAAGCAGTCAATAAATATAGTCAAGTTATCTTTACGTGATAAAGTCTTTCCACCTAATAAAGTTGCCTTTATTGTTGGATTTTTGACTTGGCTGGATGAAAATTTAGTGGCTACATTTAAAGATTCTTGTTTTCAAATGATGAATGATTGGCTTATGGGCCTTCCTCTTAGTGGAATTCTCTCCAGTATAGTTTTAGACCATTTTGATTGTAGTACTATTCCTACATTTCTTAACTCTGTACCAGATATTATCTACACTATATATGTAGGTGATATATTTATTGTGGCTCCTAAAAATATCATTTTGGAGATTCAAAGTAGTATTCATGAGGCTACCAGTTTAAATCTTACGATAAATTGGGAAGATGCATTACAGAAAGTGAAATATTTAGATATTATTGTGCATAGAACAGAAGATCATTTGGACTACCATATGTTTGCGAAACCTATGGAAGTTAGGGGTTTAATTCATCTGCATTCATACTCTCCTCAAGTGCACAAGTTGGCATCTTTGAATTCATTTTTATATAGAAACCACCATCTTTGTAAATTTGAGGCACATAGGAAAGAAAATCTTATTTGTTTTATTGAGGACTTAGTAAAACTTGGATATAAATGTTCAATTATCAATAACAGAGTTGTAAAATTTTTACATAATTTGCAGTTTAAACCTGACAAGATGGGAAAAAACCTTGTATAGTTTTGCCATACATTCATTCTATTGCAAAACAGTTAATTAATGTTATCTCCAGATTTTCAAGTAATTTTTCATTCACCTCCAAATACGAATAGATTGATTAACAATTCAAAATTTAAAATTGAATCTAATTTAACACAGCATGTGGTTTATAGTGTCTTTTTTCCTCATAAAGATTGTTGTTCTATTCATTATGATGAAACTAAAACCAATATTTTAAATAGAGTTTCACAGCATAAATATTTATATCATCATACTAAAACTAAATCTTTGGGTAATTCAGTGTTTGTGGAACATGAAAATAAGGCTGGACATTTATGTCAACCAGTAGAGGCAAAATTAGTGTGTACAGAGAAGAATGATGTAAAGCATAAGATTAAAGAAGCTTGTTTTATAGCTGGCAATCCCAATGCTATTAATAGAAAGGATTCTTGTTTTAATATTTCTAAAATATGGACGCTATAATATTTATTTATTTATTTTGTATTTTCATTTATTTATTAGATTTAGTTTATTTGAGGTACGCATTTTGCTTGTGAATAAGTGGTTATATTTTGTATTTATTTTGTATTGAGCTATGATTATGGAGGCTTAAGTCCCATGAAAGTGCTCAGCTTTATATTTTTAATTTTATGTTAAAGCTTCAGCAACTGTGTTTTATCACAGTTAGTTTTTAAAACATAATTTAAGATTATTTATATATTCAATAAAAAAAAAAAAATGCAGTTTAAAATAAGATTGATTGAAAAATGTAATTTGTAAATTAAATATATGTATTAAAAATACCATTGCAGTCCTGTTTGGCTTAGAATGGTGGTAAAATAATAAATTTAAAATCTATGGTTTCTGAATTAATTCATATGTTGTGGTAACACATTATCTTGGCAATTTATGATTTGGGTTCAAACTCAGACATTAAAATATAAAAATATATTCAGGTTCCAATTAGTTTTAGAATATTTAGGTAGATAGACCATAATCAAGACAGCTTAACATGCATTACTAGTTAGGAAATCAGAGGCAGATTAAGCGGTAAATGGACTAAGCGGCCACATAGGGCCCCAACATACTAAGGGGCCCCAAAATCTTAAAATGTCTTTTGATTAGGATTTGAGGAAAATTATGTTTTCTTGTATGCAATCAATTCTCCTATAATGTGGTATTATTTAAGATTTTGAAGGGAACTTATTTGAGTTTTGGCAGGATTCTAACTTTCATGTAGACATCAAGGATGAAACTAGTATAGCATAAATAGGCCAAATTAAGTATATATATTTTTTTAATTACACAAAAGATCTGATTCCTCCCAAAATAATAATTTGGTTTCAATTTAAATATTCTGCTTTTAAAAATATTATTGTAAATAAATTTTCGTTTTCCTGAAGCTGATTTATCTCCAATGAAATGGCATATTCCTGACTTCATATACATTTCATCTATTTTTCCTCATAGCTCCATCTGTGCCAGATTTAAACCCTCTATGAATAAATGTATATAAGCATCAACACTGTTATATATGTATCATCACATAGGTATATGTGAATAAATAGCTGTACTATCATAGATTTATATATATTACAGCATGTATATTTTATTTAGAATCAAATCTTTTAAATTATACATTTTGTTTTCTTAAATGAGCCAATTTGTTATTTTATATTAAAAATTGCATGTACATGTGTAAAGTTCACATATTACCAAGATACAAATATAATGAAATATTACTTAAAAGTTTTTAATAATTCTTAATTTTAAATTAAAATAATTATAAACAAAAATGATGCTATCGTACACCTGTGCAATATAGCATATGAGAAAAGTTTAAATCTTATTTTTACAATATTTTTCTAAAATGTATTTAATAGTAAACAAAATCTACTGATGTGAAACAATTACAAAGTCTTTGAGAAATTGAGATGGCCCAGGTTAAATTAAAAATATTAGGTTTAAAATTTAAACAAAAGTTTAAATAAATTTTGTAACTTAAAACATTTTAACAACATTATTATTAAAAATAATATTTTTAGTCGGCATTGTTTGCAAGGCTAAAAGCTTTTAAACTATTTTACAAAAAAAAAAAAAAACTTTGTTCTTTACATCAAAAAAATGATGAGACATCAAAGTGGGGCAGAAAAGCAAAAAAAGTTTTTAAAAAATCTGGAAATTGCTTATGGAGCCCATTTGGTTTGATCTGCCTTTATAGGAAATAGACATAGCTGAAGTTTGAAAAAAAAATTAAAACTAGCCCAAAGTTTCATAGGTTGCTGGAGTAATCATGTGAGATTAATTTAAAAGCTCTTTTTATTTTATATATATATGAAACTTTATGTATTAATTATAGGAAAGTAGATTTGATTATTTTAAGGATTTTTTTCCTAGTCTGCACTATATATAATCAAGCAATAAAAAGTAGCTGATTGCAGAGATAATTTGTCATATTTATTTAAAATTATTTAAATTTACGCATAATGTTATTTCAAATAAATAATATATTGTGTATTTAATGTAGGTGTCAAGGTAAACGTAGTTGCATTTTACCACCTATGAAGGAACTCTTAGACGATCCTTGTGAGGGTACTTTCAAAACACTCGAATTTAGGATTCAATGTAAACAAGGTGAGTAAAATTTGCTTTTGATAATTTATTATAATAAATATTACAACAGAAAATATATATAAAAAGAAAGACTTTTTCTACCTTCACTTATCTATATTCTTTCCATTTTAAAAATTTAAATAAATTATGTTAAAAAATTTTATTAGATTAAAAAATATTTTTTTAACAAAAATTATTTAATTAAAGAATGTATTTCAAAAGCTATTAAATTTTAAAAATAACCTGAAAAATTGATTTGCTTAGATTCTAACTTGTAGCGTCTTTTTATGGAAAATATCTATAGGAATAAAAAAACATCTTTATTTTTTTTAAATACTTCTGAATATTCTCTTTGTATGATACGAACAATAAACTGGTAAAGTGATAAGTATAAGATGATATTTATTAAAAATTAATAAATGATTTTTTTCTTTCTTTAATTATATTAAATAAATGTTTTGTTCATCTGAAATAAAAATTAAATTTAAAATTACTGCCATGTTATTTTCTCAAATCATATTGAACTGACTCAATGGTTCACAACTTATTTTAATAGGTGAAGTTTTTATATCATGATAAAAATAAAACTGACAATTTTTAACAATTATTATTATAAATTTTATTAAATGCACATTATTATATTAAGTAATATTTACCTTTAGGAATAAGCGTCTCAAAAATTCGAAAGTAGGGACCTCTACAGGTTTAAGCCACAAGCTTACGCTAGGAAGAAAAGAGGGAAATCTTTTTTACTTCAACCTACTTTTATATATGAATAGGTGAACTGAAGTGGTTAGATCTAAGAATTTTTCAGACGCTTATTCCTAAAGGTTACAGCCTTAATAATTATAAATAAAATATCTAATCAAAATATCATAAATAATTTATTAAAAATCAATAATAAGGAAAAAGCAACTATTATTAAATTAATTTTTTTAAATACTCTTTCAACATTTATTTTTAATTGCTACTAGTTAAATTCTTGTATCAGAAATGACCTCTAATTTACTTTTTTGTAACAATGTAGAGTGAAAAAAGTTATACATATTTTAAATTATTAAAAATAGTTCAAAAACTAATTTTACTACTGAATTCTGGAGTGTAACAAGACATAGTTGGTAGTATTGGAAATGGATTTTAGTGGCATTTCTTCAGTCTAGAAATAAAAAAATTAAATATTACAATGAATGAATTCTAGATGGCAGAACAAGCAAATTTTTAACTTCAAATAGGATGGAGCTGATTATGGGAAAACTTAGGGTGGGGAATGGAAAGGGAAGGTGAAGTGGCTAACAGTTTTCTCTGGACATAGTTGCTGAGAGATTCCTGACTCCATTTAGGGAGAAGTCACAGTGCCTCACATCACATCAAATTTAGTAAGTTAAAAAGGAATCTGAATAAATTGTATAGATTGGGGGAAAACATAATGGTGAAAGTGAAGAGAGTGAAAAAATATTTTTTATTTGTTTTTTTTTAAGATTAACAAACTAGCTTCCATTAAAGTGAAATAGCAAAAAGAAAATAATTTCATAATTATAGATTGAAAGCAATAATTGAGGAAAATGAAAGTAGATAGATTTACTTTAGCATATAATAATCAGGGAGTGTACAATTTGTATTTTTCATTGCGAAAAAACCCACCATTTTACATTATATCATATTATCCTGTCATAATTTTAATTATAATAAAAGGTCTGATACTTTTTACATTTATTCAATTAGGAATATGTAGTTCCTAATGTTTATCTATATCTATATAGCTACATTTATGGTTTAATACCTTAAGATATTGGTTTTCAACCAGTTTTTCAACCAGTTTGTCATGATACACTAGGTTACCACTGTGGAAATTTAAAATTAATCAAAGAAGTTATAATTGTTACATTCTGGATTGATTTAAGATGAATATTCTAAAATTTTGCAAAGAAGAAACTTTAATGATTATTAAAAATAATAAAAATAGGAGACTAAAATTAGTTGAGAAAGAACTGAGAGTATTATTTCTAATTTTTTTTTATCCAATATTTAAAAAATGGACAAGTCATATCAGGCTCAATTATGCATTAAGTTTATTGTTTATATATAATTTTATTGTAATACTGTATTAATTTTTCCATTGCTTTATATGTAATTCTTTTGCGTAGTTGTAAGCTTTAAAAATGTTTTTTTTTTATCTTTCCTCCCTTTATTTAGTGCTCTTTCTTTTGCAGCATTATATTTATAGCTAAATAAATTAAAGAAAACTCCTTCCTCTCGCTTCCTAAATCACACACTCAAAAGAAATATATAATTTTATTGGAATTATTATTCATAATTTTTATTATAGAATATGCATATGTTATCAAAATTATAAATTTTATTTAATACTTTTATAAACATTTTATTGAAAAAACCGTATACAATTTAAATTAAATATCATGATAAAAGAAAAAGAATGGTAATTAAATATTGTACCTTTTCCTTAAAGGAAAAACTACTGAACAAAAGAGAATCCGCTAACTGAAATAACAATAATGTATTACAGTTAAGTTGCATAAACAATAATTATTAACCCTTAAACCGCTAATTATATTATTGGTTGTATGAGGTAAAAATCAAATCTTTTAATTGGCCAACTCACAAACTGAAGACAAAGCCTATTGTTAAAACATATTCGCCTATAATATTAAATTCAACTCAGATACGTTTATAAAAAGTATATTAATAATTTTTCAGGTTATGAAGAGAACGAAAGTTCTTTCAAAAATAAATTGCTATTTATTTATTCTAAAATATTCAATTTCGGCAACATAAAAGCTATAATATAAACAAAAAGGTCGACTTTTACGTTATAGAAAAGTAAATATTTCTTTTTACTAAATCTTAAATATTTTTATTAAAATCTTCAATATTTTTCGAAAATAATTTTGTTTTTTTAGTATTCTCTCTGAAAATAATTTGTAATTTCTCAAAATATTCTTTTATAATAATTTAAATCATATTTGAAATGAAAATCTCAGCGTTTTTCTTTATTTTCTTTGATCAGGCGGTTTCTTTGTTCTTTCCAGCCAATCAGAATGTCTTTTTCGGCTGAGAGCATGCTAAGAACCAATCACAAGTAATGTTCTTTCTTTGTTTAGGTTTAAATGTGTTTTTTTTTTATTTTTTACTTGTAAAATAATTCGGAAGAGGGCACCATCTTACAGAACTTTTAAAAACCTATTCAATACCTGTCAAACGAATATTTTAGCATAAGAACTGGCAGAGTTAGAGTGACGTCAGATGTCGATGAGGAGCTTCGTAAGAGGCGGGAAAAGGGTTAAAATAATACTGTTTAAAGCCAGTACAAGGAAATCTTAGAATCATTTGAGCAAGAATAAAATTAAGGAAAAAGATTTTAAAATGAAACCAAATAAATAAATAAATAAAAGTTACTAGAAATCCTAAGCTTAATGATAGGATTAATTGAGATATAGTTGGCGGGTCAAATTTTATTGAAAACGTTGGGAAAAAAAAAAAAAAAACTTAAGAAAAATAGTCTCAAGAATTTCACAATAGCATCAGATATAGCAAGATTCTACAGCTGCAAACAAAACAGGAAATAGACCAAGAAACAAACTAGACACAAAAGTAATCATAAACCTATGGAAATTAAAAAAAAAAATCCCAGCATTAATTCGTTCATAAGAAAAAAGTTACGATATCATCGTGGCTGAATGCGGTAGAACAATGCAGGAGGGGGAAATTATTTTAAATATGAATTGGATCTCAATTTTAGAATCAAACATTATAGATTATGTTTTAAGCCATCTCGCTGCACAAGAATTATTTTTTTCTGATGATTAGATCAAAGTTACTGGGCCACTTTCAGTGCGATTGGGGCACCACAAAAAGAATAGAAAATTTTCAAATTGACACAGAATTAGAACGAAGTGTTTCCTGAGCCAAAAAACAATGATTTAAAGATAAAAACAAGTTCAAATGATGGTATAGACCCAAACAAAGATATTGAAGCTGCAATTCACTCAACTCTTTTAATCCAACAATGATTAGGAATAATCCAAAGATTACAAACTTTTACACTATACAATTGAAACCTTGACTACTAATCAAAACCTAGATTTCAATTAACATAAGCAGAATTCAAATAGGATCAATACAAGAGTCCCAGTTGGGATCCTACTACAACCAAGTCCACAACATGGTTACAAAAACTAGTTACTATAACAGGTTGCTGCCATTCAGCTCTACTGTACAACCAAACAATAAGCAAGAATCCTACAATGCTAATCACTGTTCATAATTGGAATAACCAAATGGAAATATATAAGCTAGATCATAATCCCTGGAGAACCTTGCAGTCGGATGAGTTGAACTAGTATTTAGAATATATGACACGTATCAAGAGTTAACAACAATGAAGCAGACTTTGGAGGCTGTTTCAACCCTCTGATGGCTTGTTTATTATGGCAATGTTGATTTGAGTTAATCATTTTTTTCTTTGGTTAACTTTAAAATTAGAGAGTTTGTAAGGTGGTTGGTCTGATTTGGGCCACCTCCAAATTTTGTAACTTTGATGGAGGCTTTGCTGCAATAACCTGCTGGGAGGGTACCTGGTCAAAGTCTCAGCACCATTCCTGCTCTGGTTGGCTGCTGAGCCCCCTTGATAGGTTGGTTTTAGACAGTGCAGATTTGTGTGCAATATGTGTTTTTCATAATTGGCTTTCCAATTCTGAGCAGGTAGACCAAATGTGGTCCCTGCACATTTGGACTGTTGATTGGGAGACAGGGGCATCTGGAATGGTCTTGACATGGCTCAGCTGCAGGTCAAGAATTTATTATTCAATGGACTTGAGCCTTGGACCTCGCTGCCTGTTGTGGTGGTTGGTGCAATGCTGGACTTTTCCATCTATTTAGCTAAAGCATTTGTGTCTTTGCTTCGGGGCCCCAGGGGTGGTGGGATCATTGGGTGATGGATAGCTTCTTAGTAGCTGGGCCATGTATATCCTTATATAGATACTCATGTTCAGATACACATTAATAGCAACATTATAGCAACTCTTTAATGGACATAATTATTATCAAGCATATTTACTTTATATAATCAATAATTGTTTTACCTTGTTTGTCACATTAAACACTTTGTAATTCTCAAGGGGTAAGTGTACCCAAAATTTTTGTAATCCTTTTACTAATAAAGGTTACTTTTGAAAGATAAAATAATATTGTTGGGACTAGCTCAGGATACATTACTAAGATACAATATCTAATTAAATAATGTCTTTCAATAATTAAATATAGGAAATTTAATAGATTATATGTAATAAAACCTATTAAATAAAATACTATAATACTTAAATTCATAATAAATAATTAGGATTCCAACTAAAATACTCCCTCTATTCATTCCAATAATAAATTCAATTTATAACTAGATCAAAATTGTAAACAAATAAGGTTTTAACAAAATAACAAATATAACTATAAAAACTCTTAACATGAGACGTTCAGTAAGGTACACTGGCTTAAATATTGAAGATACATCCCAAAAGATACATTACCAATGGCATAAGAATATTACCCCACCAATGCAATAATATCATGTTTAAAACACACATATAATAACCTTAAAATATGATTTATAAATTTATAACAGAAATAACAATAAATTACTTAATATTCCTTTAATAAAATATTAACTAATAACTTTACTCATCATTTTTCAATAAGAAATTTACAATTCTCCAAAATAATAATAATAATAATAATTTCAGGTTCATTTCTAACGAAATGAAATAATTAATTAGCAATCTGTAGTTAAATCTGATGATGGATTTTACATGATACCTAACTACTTTTACAAACTAATAACAACAATAAGTAATCACATAACTTAATGACTCTCAACATTAAATCTATTTAATGATTAAAGTTTAGGAATTAAACATAAATAGTATAATAAGATTTAAAATAAACATTGTACAATCTTTCTGTGTTTAATGTGGCATTCTTAAAAGTATAATGTATTTTAATATTGTGGAAATTTCAAGTATACATCTCATTGGTGTTGTATCAGTTTTAAAATCATATGTTTTATGATGATGATGATGATGATGATGATGATAATAATAATATACTTTGTTAATCAATCAAATATAATAGAAATAAATAATATTTAAGTAATCTTTTTTTTTTTCAAATTATTAATTTCTGTGGATCATGCATGTAGAATAAAAAAATCAAGTAAGCAACATGCAGATAAATCACAATATGACTAAGATAAGTTTAAAAAAAAACAGCAAATTTATTTACAAATTAACAATAAATTTATAACATAATATTAAAAAAAAAATTTACAAAAGTAAAATAAGAATTAACATTATTTAACATATGTATATATTTACAGTAAATCTCGCCAAATAAATACAAGAAATAAAATAAAAATAGTCTTCATTTAGGCCATTTCACATAAAATAAAATGAAACTTACAACAGTAATAATAATATGTGATCTTCATTCAGTAAAATAGTATTCTATTATTTGTATTGGGAACAGTTACAATAAATTCCCCAATTTCTAAATATATATATATTTCTTATGATGTAAACACATCAATATAAGTTTATATTTTAAAATATACTTCTTAAAATCCAAATAAAATATTAAAAGAAAAATTATTAAAACACTTTCTTTGCAGTTTGGCAAAGTAAGATCCTGATATTTGAAATCAGGAAATTTTAAAATAAAAATATGAATATTTCCCTATATGCAAAAAATAAAATAAAATAAAATAACTATTATGCAAAAATATTTAAGAAGTAATTTTATAAATTTTTGTATCATAAATAGGTTTGAATTATTTATAATAAAATTTAAAAAACTGCCCATAAATTTTATTGCTTGATGTTTGCATTACTTTTATTTTTATACTTCTACATTCATCATATTATCCAAAAATCATTTCCACTATTCTCACTTTCATTCCGATTTGAATATGCATCTGTTTGAGCTACATGATCTCTAATATTTGTAACAGTATCAATTATTCCTCTCTTATGTTATATACTATGACAATCATCAAACATCTCAACATCATTTGAAAAAAATTTCTATATGCATCTTGCCCTTTCACAAAATTACCAATGTCAAATGGTTTAATCATTACTTTACCAACTTTTTAAATTATCTTCTACAATGATACCTGTGGTGATAGATAGTGATTAAAGTTTAGATATAAAATAATAGCCAGAATGATTCAAAAGAGTAAGATAATGTCATCATGGATGCAGTACAAATCATAATAATAATAGGTCCATATTCATCGGACACCTATGATTCAAATCATGACTCTACTATAGAACTTATTGATGATAAGGAAATGCAATTGTCCATGGAAAGAGATATACAGTCCTATGTTATCTGTATATTTTAATAACTTTAAAATATGGGGTAAAAGCCTGAAATCTGGGCAAAGCCACTTGGAGCGTTGATGCTAGACAAAATCAATGAAATATAATGTTACCGGGCCGCCGCAACTTTTTCTTTTTTTAGGCAACAAATTTTTTTTTTTTTTTTTCTAATATTGATTAAATGAATAATTTTTATTTCATTTAGAACATGATTTCTTTATTATTAAACAAATTCTGATATTCATTTTCATTACTTTTTGTGGGTTTTTTGGAACCTGACTGACATTTTTTCAACAAATTTTACTAATTGTATTTTTTTTCTTTTTATCGTTTGAAAAATTCGACTGTTTCTCGATGTCAAAAAATTTGTTTGAATCCCATTGCCAAAAAAATAGAATACAATTATTTGCAACTTGTTTAAAACTTAATTTTACCTTTCTTTTTTTTTTTTGGCTTGACCAAATGGTTTTTCTTATTATTATTAATTTTACTTTTTTTTAAAAAACACAACTTGTTTTCACTTTGATTTATATTATGTTTGAATTAGCCTTTTTTTTTGGGGGGGGGGACCTACTACAAGAAACAGCTTTTTGAGCGAGGTGGGGGGGGGGGATTCATACTGTTATTATTAACAAAAGGGCAACAAAAATAGTCAATTATTTTAACAGTGCTGAAATAAGGGAATCAATTTTGGGACTTGTTTCGAATTTTGATTTCTTTTTGTTTGACGTAATTGTTTTTCTTAATATTAAATCAAAATTTACTTTTGTGTTTTGCCGAATAAAAAATTGTTTTCAAATACCCACCCCCACACACTCAGAAAAAGAATTGTAACCAAAAAGTCAAGAATTTAACTTTTTCTTTTTTTTAAACAACTTTTTCTCACTTTTTACTTTGATTTCTATTTCATTCAAATTACCTTTTTTTTTTAGCCTTCTACAATAAACTGCTTGTGGGGGTGGGGGGTATTTCATAATTTGTTATTCTTAACAAAAAGTCAACCAAAGTCGTCATTTATTTTAACCTCGCTGCAAAAAATTGAATCCAAATACTTGTTAATTTCTAATGAAATAAAAAAAAAAAGGACACAAACTTTGGACTTTTTACAATTATTTATTCGATTTTATTACTGTAATAAAAAGGGGACATTACATGTGCCTGACAAAAAAAAATACAATCTCACACACTTTCTGTAATCGGCAATTCTGAAGAAAAGTTTCAAAATTGCACATTCATCTCAGACCTTTTAGTGGTCTTGAATATCCCCCCCCCATGCTGAAATGTGACTTAGCATGTGAGCTTTGTAGAAGCCTGTTCGAACATACACTTTGCCAATTTTTTACATATTAACCTTTTTTTCAAGAAGGGTGGTGACCATATGACAATTATTAATAATTAATAACATTTTTTAAATCGAAATGACATTACTCTAGTACGGAAATTTGAAAAAGTCTTACCACCTTGAAATTTAAACACTCTCAAGCGATATTGTAACAGCTATGAATAGAATGAATATGCATAAATAGCTTCGAAGCACTAAACAGGCCATAATATTTTTGTGCAATGTCATGTAAAGCGGTCTAGCTCAATGGGTTAATACAATATGTAAAATGTTGTATTAGCCTGTAAGGCCATGGCCACCAAAATGGCATTTTTATATGTTTGAACACTAAACAATGCCCCAAACGGCCGTGCCCAGATTTCAGGCTTATACCGTTATGGAACTATAATTCACATACAAGTTTTCAGTATATCCCTAACACCTAGTATTTCATATGAATATTACTCTCCCACCACTATCCTATATTTTCCACACTGAATAACTCACACAACATCATAAAACATACAAACAGCATTCTAAAATAACTTCCAAAACAATATTAAAGAACCAACAAAGATTTAAGTTCATGTCAAGATGGCTTTTTTAAAAGTTTTCATGCACAAATGATCTTGATAAACATACATCAGTACTATATATTTTATTTATTTGTTGTGATATAATTTCCAGATTAATATTATGTCTTTTTCTGTATTTCAACAGATAACATTCATAAAAATAACATATTAATAATTTAATGATGTTATATAATATACATATATTCAAACATTCACATTAAAATAAAAATTTAAAATATCCTTGGTTGTTTTTAAACATTCATTTGCATTTATCAATTCTTTCATAAAAATACACACAATGATGATTTTATCAACCGTTCATTCCACTGTTTAATATTAAATTCAAGCAATGTGAAATATTAATCTTAAAATATTAATTAGGATATATATTTTCTTAAATAAAAAAAACAAAATTATTAAGCAAAATGTAATCTAAAAAACAATAAAAAAATTATCAGTGATCTCATTATATTGCTAAGATCATTCATGGTGATTGGTTTTGTGAACCATACATTAAAAAAAACAATTACAATAGAAATTTGCCTTGTTCGGAAAATTACTTTCTGAATGCCATTTGTTTTTTTAAAACATAATAATAAATTAATCTATTTTACAATTAAATTTGAAATATAATAACAAGTTAGTTTTAAAATAAAAAATTGTAATATTTTAAATATTAATGTTAGACTTAATACTAAAAAAATAATAATGATAATAAAGTTGTAAAGTTACAAAAATATTTTTTCCTCCTGCTCATAAGTTGAATTGCTTGTCAGAAATTTACTTGTCAGGAATTTTGCACTGCTGTCTAGTTATGGTTGGGCAGCTTCATGCACAAATCATATTTCTGCACCATTTGAAGAAATATACAAATAATAAAATCCAAGAAGAATATTAACCATCCTGTAAGATAAAATGTTTATTTCTGTCATTTCTGAACACTTTTATCCAAGCATTTTATATCTTTGTAGAATAATAGTTCAAAATCCATTTTATGAATTATTTTCTTATGTACGTGTGTAAAACAGATATTTTGCAGTAAATATAATATAAGCAATATTTGCATTTTCCAACAGTCAAAAATATTAGTAGCAAACATTATATAATATAAATTGTTTATTTAATACATTTATCAGCAGTTGTATAGTTCAGTGGTCTTCAACCTTTTCACACCTGCAGACCGGTAAAAATAAGGATAAGGTTCCACGGACCAGAAAAAATAAGGATAAGATTTCTCAGACCGGCAGAAGTCTATACATAAATTTTCTTAAAGATAAGCATAATTGTTATAACTGATCAAAACAACAATGTTAAATATATAAGATAAAGTATATATATATATGGAGTTTATATAATAAAAAACTTTTTTTTTTTTTTTTAGAAAAGTAATAAAAAATTTAATTCTACCCCCCCCCCCATAAACATCTGTGATAACTAGAAAAAGAAATTAATTTATGAATGATTGATTAGATTTTGTTTTCGTTCTGTTTTCTTTTTTTTTTTAATCGGGTAAAAATGAGATAAATAAAAATTGGCTATATTAATTAAAAGTTTAAACTCTTATTATTTATTATTACAAACTTTTTACTACCTGTCTAGCACGCGGACCTGCAGAAAAGTTCCGCAGCCTGGCATTGGGCCACGGACCAAGGGTTAAAGAACAGTAGTATAGTTTATGAATTAAATTAAATATTTCATTTTTAAATGATTTACAATTCTTATTCTTTTAAACATGTATCTTTTCACTAGATATTTTTTTTATTTTCAGATGAAAACAGCTATATCATTCAAAACATATATTAACTGATATAATTTTAATCTTTAAAAAGATATATTACAGTTCATTATTTCCAGATAAATTATTTTAAAATATAATTTATTTATTAATTTAATCAATAACAAATCCTTTTAAAAGAATAAAAGACATTCAAAAGTCATCTTCATCAATTTGTTTTTAAATACATCATTCTTAAAACTAAGGCAATTTTAATTACTTTAAAGACAAATCAAATATAAATTATTACTATCAATTATAAAATAAAACAGGCATTTATCATTCCATAATACATTTTAAATTCAGTTTTAAACTTAGATGCAGAGTCTTAATTTCCTTTTTTTTTTCAAATTTAAGACTATGATAATAATTTTTAATAAACATTTGGTTCCTCTTAATAAATTAGCTTCATTCTAATATGATAGTTCTTTCAAATAAATGGTCACTCACTCCAGACATACTATTAATAAAAATTACAAAGTTCTTACATAAATGCTCTCTGGTTTTGTTGCAGTATTTTTCTTAGAATTTTATATTCATTGTTTCAATATTTAAGTAACTATTATGGTGTTTTACAGAATTATAGAGGTCATAAGCCAAGTTTCAAGTAGACAAACTGACAGGGAACTTTGGTGTTTAGTGAATCATTATTTAAGTAATTGTTCCAATTATATTTTTCAAAAACACTGTTAAGTAAAATTATAATAATTTAAAAGAAATTACTACTGTCACAATATATATATAAATTTCAAAGTAAATTTGTCTTAATCCAAACTTGTAAATCACTAAGAATCTATGAAAATCTGTCTAGACTGGCTTCAACCTTTCTTTTTTTTGGCTCTTAATTCGATGATTTCATTGGTCAATACTGTTTGTACAAATCTGCTAATGTACATAAGTACATAAATATGATTTTTAAAATTAAGTTCTAAAACTATGAGTCATCAATATTGAATATTATCAAATTATTTAATACCTTAAATATTGAATATTTTTATCTAAAAAATTAAATATCCTTATTAAAACAATTTTTAATATTTAAATAACCTGAAATTGATTTAAAAAATAAAATACTATACCTAAATAAAATAATAATGATTTTAAATATTACTTTTCCAATATTATCTCTAGATTAAATATTTGCTAAACTTTATTGTGTATCAAATTTTGTTAACAAAAAACAAAAGTTTTCTTCCCTAATTTTGTAAAAGTTACACATATTTGCAGAATCTCCTCTAATCATGTGATACTTTCAGCACCCTTTAAACTAATATTAAATTAACTTATCTTTTAAACAATGTTTTAGACAAAATAATTATCTTAAACATATAATATAAAATATTTACTGCTATAATTAAGCTATTCTACCATTATAGTATATTTTAAACATAATAAATTAAAATTAATACTATATTTTAGATAATTTATTGTATCAATTTATATTTAATTCATCTTACAATGATTTCAAACTATCTAATATATTTTATAAGCTCCTATCTACTGAGTTTGAATTCTTACTATCTATAACATTTAAATTTTATGTTAAAAAATAATCTTTTTTTTTCATATAGCTACTTATCCAACCCTACCTAACTATCTGTACCAATTGTAAAGAGTAAAATATATAAAGTACATATCAGTATTTATTTTCAGAAATCAATCAAATCATGTAGAAATTTATTGTCAAATTCTAGTTTCATTGAAATTAAGAAACCACTGATTATATTAATATTCTAAAATGGTTAGAGAAAGATATTACTACAGTTTCAAAATTTAACTATAATTATATTTCAATTTTAGAATTAAATGTAAATAGGGTTTACAATCTTATTTATAATTTAGATCAATTGATTTCAAATTTTAGTCCAAGAAATTTTGGTCTGATTCCTGCTTAAATTAGATGGTATTTCAAATTTGTATAGGATGGAGCAAAATAAATAAATCCATAGTTCTTCTCTTTTTCAATTCTACTGCATCATTAGTTCCTCGACAAAACAAGATTATATTAAAATCTTTAAACTACAACTTAAGAGATTACTTATGTATATATGATAATTAGTCATACAATACAGAATGAAATCAAAGCTGTTATTTATATATTCAAATTACCCTCTGAAATTTTAGACTGCCTATAACTCTGCCTAGAATCTATCAAAGATGAATTAAACTTCTCAAATATCCTAAAACTCTTGGGTATGAATTCATAGATAATTTTTCAAATACCTAGTGACTTTTGTGACTGGGTGACCAATTTGATTCTACATATCATAGAGATAACATAATTTTTCATTAATTATTAGATAGTTATTTAATGATATTAGATTATTATTGTGTATTTATTATAGGTGTAAAAAAATTTTTAAAAGATTCTCTATATTTTAATATAGTGCTAGAATGGTAGACAATAAATATAAAAGTCTTTCAATCTGTTTCCTTCAATTTTTAATCATATGATATATGTATATCGAAAATAAATAATTAAAATTTATCAGCGTGATAAAAAACCAATAAAAAAAATATTAGATTAATAACACTTCTATGATTGCAGATATTCCAAAAAAATAGTGTATAGTAGAATATGAAGCAATAAAGCAAGAACAAAAATGATAATCTTCAACTAAAAACTAAAATATTGTAGAAAGATATAAAATAATCTTAAAAAATATTTGGTAATAATGTTTGCTACATATTTTTTGTTTTGGGATAATTGATGATTAATAATAATAATAATAATAATTATTATTATTATTATTATTATTATTATTATTATTATTATTATTATTATTATTATTATAATATTATGTGACAATCTCGCACTAAACGTTAAGCACACAATTTCATCCAATTGACCAAACTGAGTGGGATTTTTTTGTACATTCTTCCACTGGAAATTGATCTAAACAGACGTCTCATTATTGTTTATCACAATTTTTATATAATATACAAGGAATCGCATTAAACCAGTAGCAAAAGCATCATTGTTATTTATGCTGATAACTTTTAAAAATAATTAAAAAAAATTTAAAAAAAAAAAACCTTGTACACATTTTAATTCTATTTGTGTTTAATTTATTTTATTTTATTAAAAAAGATATATGTAATGCAATCATTCATTAACATGAGCTTCTAAAAATGTACAATCTTTCTAACTCACAATGAAAGAAAAATATAATAAAAAATTAAAGATGAATTTTATGATAACTAGGCAAACCAATCCTTATAATTATTTCAGTGTACATCTTAAACACGTTCTTATATTTTTTTTTTAGACATTTTTGTGACTTTGTCTTTTAATTTCTATAATGAATATTGGGTATAGGAGCACAGACTTTCACACCACCCAGCTCTCTCCACTCTATCTAATAACACTGATACACCTAAACACATATATGCTGAAAAGATAAATAATCACCAATATACGTATTTCATGCTAAACCAGCAATCATCAGTTGGTCCAGACTATCATCTTTACACACATATATAGTATAAGTGCTCAGATAGATATTAAGATAGACTATCTTCATAGTTTAATGGACAGGCTTCAATCCACTCCTATATTACATATATATAGCCACAGGTATATAACAAGCCTGTGTTTCAGTTATTATAATGAATATTATTTTTTGAAAGACCTAAGTTACCTAACACTGCAATAAATCAATGCTGTATCATCATCATTAGGGAAGTTCTAAGTTCCACTGCACGTACATTTCATTTCCTTTAATTCTGTCGCAAATCTGTTTTAGATATCTAAGAGTTCCTTGAAAAAATCCTCATAATGTGAGCCAAAAAAATAATCTTCATATAATAAATGTCACCAGTCTCAACCACAAAAACCATGTTAATATTTATCATGAACAACATTTTAGAAAGTCTGTTACCCTCAATTTATATGTACTACCCACATAGTCTATTCAATAGCATCACATTCAGCAACTTAAAAAACATTATCAATGGGACTTTCTATCTTGCAATCTTATCTTTAAAATTTTATAAAATATTCATAAATAAACATTTTCCCCCAGTGCCTTTATATCCAAAGATAAATTTTATATATAGCCCATAAACAATAAATTGGGAAAAATGATATGCTTATATTCAACTAATTTAATTGCAATACTTAAATTATTGTTTGAAAAATATTATCTCTAATCTTATTAAATGCAATAGCCATTTGTTAAAATCTGTATTGGTCTAAAAATCAAAGTTTATCCTTCTCCATAAAAAGCAATCAAGATATTCACAACTCGGGAAGTGGATATAACTTTAAGAAGACTTTATTAGCTTCAATAAGCAGTAAAAATAAAGTAGGAATTACCCAAAGCATGCTACATATTTTAGACATCTCAATCACCTCTGGCACAATTAGTCGCTTAACTATTATAATTTCCTTTATAGTTAGTACATTGCATTCTTTTAACTAATTCACATTACCCTGTTCTGTCTTAGCTCAAGGATTATAATATCTAGATATCCAATGACTGTTAAAAAAATAAAACTTTTTGATTATGAAATATTTTTCTCACAAATCCTGAGCATGTTTGGAAAATCCTCAGTTTCACCCAAACTATTCCCTTAGGATTTAAGCTGCAGGTCATAAGTATGATACATTTTGCACTAAACCATAATAAATATTTTTAAAAAAAATTAATCATAATCAATCATATTTAAGATTAATACATGAAATGTTATTTGGAGGCTCAGATTTTGAAAATTTCAAATGATTAAGATTTTAATTTATAAAGTACTGAATACATGCAAATGCACTTTAAAATGTGATTTTAGTTTATATTTTTCTTTTTGACATAAATGTTTATTTAACAGACTAGTTAACAAGATCTTGTGGTTGTGATTGTCATGATAGAATCGTGGTTCAATAAAGTTTAAAATATCTTCAAATTCTAATCACGTTTATGATTTATTCTTCAGGCAGCCCTTAGCCAATCAAACTCGGCACTTATTATTTGATAATAAATAAATATCTGTCATTCCTTATCTAGAGTGCAAAACAATGACAGATATATTAAACATTTATCACTTATATGCTGATAAATCTGGTTAGTTCAGAGTTTTTCTGTGGAAGATATTAGGCTGAAAATTGCAATGCAATAGGCTATTTTAAAATCTTTTCTATTTTTGTCTGCTGTCTAAGATAGGTAAGGCCCTCATAAAATATTGTATTCTCGGTTTCGGAAAGTATATATATATATCACGTTTATTGTAGCCATATAATTATGATAAAATTCATAATCATTAACTTTCTTTTTATTTAGTATTAAAATGAATAATTAACTTTTAAAAACGAAAATAGAAAATAAAATTAAAGTGAAATTGGTTACGCGATTTATTTTTTAAAAAAATATTTTAATATATATATATTATTCATTTTACAGTTTAAAACATATAATTATGTAAAATGAACGTATTTAATCTGTGAAAATATCATTAATCAAAATGTTTCTTGTACAATTTAAAAATAAATGGTTGTGTTTAAGTTATTAACTATTAATGATGTTGAAATAATTTATAAATTCGTATTGGAAATAATTTTTTTTTAATGCGAAATTTAATTTTATCGTGAAATTTATTAATACGTAGGGTTTTTTTTTCTTCTTTTATATAGAAAAGTTGTTAAAACTAAAAAATATTCAACAATCTAATTGTTTATGCTTAGATAGTCAAACTTCTTTTAAAAATATTGTTGAGTAACTCATAAACTGAAAGAGCTAAATCTTAATAAAGTTTGATAAAAATGATTTAAATGGTCCGTGAAATGTAATTGATTTTCTATGTGTAGTTTTAATGAGTTGAGTTTTTTTATTTTATTTGATAGAATTTTTGCTATATATATATATGCAACTTGTTAAAATTATATAAGTAGATAATTAAGCGTTAAAACTAAAATGCTCTGAAGTAAAACAATATATATATATGTATATTAATCAAAATACTCTGGAATAAACTTTACAATAAAAAAAAATATCTAATAGCTACAACCAGCTTATGGCAGTGTACGTCATCCTGAATAGCATTTAACAATTAAAATTTAAACAAAAAAAAAAATCCTCGTTAACTCACACAACATTAACGTTCCCACGTGAATAGCCAACTTTTCACAATTTATGTGTATTCACACAATTATATTGCTTATTTAATATGTTATCTGTCATATTTATAAAATATGACTCTTTGATCTTTTTTTATATTTGTGTGTTGAATGTTGCAGCGTTTATTCCAGAGTATTTTAATTACTATATTTATTTTATCTGATTTTATATATATGAATAATCTCGTAGTGTAGCGATTAGTGTATTCATCTTACATGATTCAAGTTTCATTTTTCTTGGACTTTAATTTTGGATTTTTAGGGTTTTCAAGAAAGTTTATAAATTTGTAATATTTTTAACTATTTTTAGTTTTAGGTTAATCATTTGATAGACGATTTGTTTGGCAAAAAATATAATTTTTTATTTTTATGTGTAGCCGGGAAGCGAACCCCGGGACAACTGCTTGTAAGGCAGCTGTGCTAACCACTCGGCCACCAAAGCTTAATGTAATTTTCTTTACTTTTTTAAAAAAAAGGAATACTATGAAACCCTTGTCTTATAACAGACTTATTTAAACTTTTATTTTTTATATATTTATTTACCTACCTATTAATTTATCTATTTATTAATCTGATCATCTATTGATCTATTCATCTATCTATTTATTCTATCTATCTAGTTTACAATGTAATAATAATGCACTTTTACATTATGCTCATATATGTTTGAAACCCATTAAGATAGAATTTTTAAAAAAATTCATGGTTTAATAAGCTTAAAATTTTATTTTCAGGACACCCCCATTCATAGATACTTCGTCTAAATATCATTATTAATATTAATCAACAAATGTTTTTATCTATTTATTCATTGCTGGAAGTAAAAAAAGATGAAAAGCTATTTGAATGCCTTTTCCTCTATAACTTTTCAATGGAGAGAGAAGATGTTATGTTGTCTTTTGTCTTCATAGTGGCCTGTTTAATAAGTGTTTTACATACATACATGCATACATACATACACATACACCCCTTAAAATTCACATTCCACTACACATTCAGAAAACACACGAATAAAGATTAAAAAAATAAGAAGAAACTTGGACGTAATTTATTATTAAATACTTTTATTGAAGTTGGAAAATCAGTTTATTTGTTCCTATGTTAATTTGTAAACTTTTGATCTTATTTAAGTTAGAATGAAATTTTAAAATTGAGCTTTAATACATTTAAATTCAATAGAATTACTTGATATTTGGTGTACAACTAATTAATACAAGACTAATCCATATGGGATACTAATCTTTTCAGTAAGTCACCTAGTTTCTTAGATATAAAATAGAGGGTGGGAAAATATTGATTATTTTGATATTTAAAATTAGTGGTATAGAGATTTTTTTTTAATAAGAAAGTTTGTTTATTATATAATATTGTTAAGTTTTTGTTTTTTTTTTAAATTATTTTTTCAAATAAATAAAAAATGTAAACAACAATTTTGAACAGAAAAGTTACCTATAGATTTCTTATACATATATAATTATTATTAAAAGCCAGACAACACTTAGACAATCTCAATATCAATAACTATCAACAATTTCAAACTGTTGTCAAGGCAATTTCAAGCAAATAAGTAATATACTTCATCACTTGCATTTTTGCTACCCCTAATGAACTCTAAACATATTTTTATCATTTTTTGTTTAAAACTGCATGTATGTTTATATATATGTATTTAAATTATATTCTTATCTCAGTGCAGCTTTCATGATAGCTTAATCATATCACAACCATCCATCAGCCCAGAAGTCAGCAATTACTGATGCTATAGATACACTTGTAACATATACACATGATTTTTAAAAATATTTACATTTAGCTTCTCATATATATATATATAAATTCCACCCAGTAACCACCTAAACATTCACAGTAAAATCTAGTAATCAATATTTCTCACTGTTGTCAAGGCAACCACACCTTTTAATAGCAAGAATGGAAATCCATTCTTACTAATGGTCCACTGAAATATATGGACACTTAAAGCTTGCAACTTGACTACAGAGTATGAAATATTGATACATTGAAGTTTAAATAAACCTCTTTACACATGAAATAAACATGTCACTGTAATGCAGACTAATAAATATTCAATTAACATTACAAACTACAATACTTTTAAATTGCCCATGTATTATTTAGAAATAATAAGCAAAATAGTGCCTAAAGCTAATCTGGAATAATGATATAATTAAATTCCAACCAGAAACCACCTAAACATTCACAGTAAAATCTAGTAATCAATATTACTGACTGCTGTCAAGGCAACCTACACACCTTTTAATAGCAAGAATGGAAATACATTCTTACAAATGATCCATTGAATATATATGGACACTTAAAGCTTGCAACTTGACTACAAAGTATAAAATATTGATACATTGAAGTTTAAATAAACCTATATATATATAGGTAGAGCTCCATCTGTGATCATAAAATGCAAGCTATAGGCAGGTTAAAAAATTTTTAACTTGTTTTTGTTTATCATAAATGTATCTTTGAAGGTTTTAGCAATGATATAGATTGCAGAACCTTTCAACTATGTGGTGAAACTGAACTGATTTCAGAACCATATAGCTATATAGTTTGTTTATCTGGATTTTAAGATATTTATGTATCTGAAAAATTCATGCTTTCAGGCTTATAGGAACAGTTTGCATAAGTGTGGTTCAGTAGAGTTGGGATTTAGATCTAGTTTCTAGTTCTCCTACCCTTTACTGATGATTGACAATTAGCATGAAATCATGGTTTAAAGGTTGGGGACAATTTGAAAGAGATATTGAATTTTCGATTCTCTCTCAGCATTTTTTGAAAACAAGCTTAAGTGGGCTATTGGTAGAGCTCCATCTGTGATCATAAAATGCAAGCTATAGGCAGGTTAAAAAAATTTTAACTTGTTTAAATGTACCTTTGAAGGTTTTAGCAATGATATAGATTGCAGAACCTTTCAACTATGTGGTGAAACTGAACTGATTTCAAACCCATAAAGCTATATAGTTTGTTTAGCTGGATTTTAAGATATTTTTGTATCTGAAAAATTTGTGCTTTCAGGCTTATAGGAACAGTTTACATAAGTGCTGTTCAGTAGAGTTGGGATTTAGATCTAGTTTCTAGTTCTCCTACTTTTTACTGAAGATTGTCAATTATCATGAAACCATGGCTTAAAGGTTGGGGACAATTTGAAAGAGATATTGAATTTTCAATTCTCTCTCAGCATTTTTTAAAAACAAGCTTGAGTGGGCACTGGATTTCAAGAGATTGTAAAAGACCTAAAAAGAGACCATGTGTGAGATAAATAGATGAAATAAGAAAATATATTTGGTTGATGTGAAGAAAGAATGCTAGAGATTGGAGAATTTGGATTGGACTGGGAGAGATCTTCATCCTGCAGTAGATTGATTTAACATAGTAGTAGAAGGTCAGAACTGGAATTTCAGATCCTAGGATCAATTTCAGTTCTAGCACCTCCAGTGCTTGAATTTCTTATGAACTCTGGAAGACTAAAGTGATTTAAATATGTATATTGTTATATAGTTAGTAAATCAATGTTTGGTATGCAAAGAAATGAAACATTATATTAGCAGTAATGTTTGTTTAGTATGAATTGAACCATCTCACAATTTTAGTCATTTTTTAATCCATTTTTGCCTGAGAAATTACAAGAAAAACATCATTTGTAAATTTGTTTAAAATATTGGTCTAGTGATTAGCATAGCTGCTTTACAAACAGTTGGCCTGGGTTTGCTTCCCAGTCAATGCATTTGACATAGGAAAAAAAAAGTCTGACTTATAAATTATTTTTACGACATGTACATTTGAATTTATATATAATAATAGTGATGAAGTAACATATTCTCAGTACTACAGACTTAATTACCATTGTTTATATGCAGAACTATTAAAATTACTAGAAGATATATATGTGTGGGTGGAATCTTGGATAGATAGAAGCTCTAATCAAAGTATACGAAATATTCGTTATTTTGTTACCATATTTTATAAAATCTGACTAATACTACCAATCATTTACATTTATGTAGCAACTATTTACCTTATATTAATAATGTTAAATTGACAAATTGAAATTAAAGCATCAATAATTAACACTACGAATGTACTATAAATTAGGCTGCTTCAATATGGACAAACATTAATAAAATTTATTTATCAATTAAACATTGATTAATAAACCAAATTTCCAAATATGTGATTAAATAAATTAGTTCATATAGAAATATAAAGAATTAGTCACTTTAATTATTTACATTTATTTTTAAATTATTGTATGTATTAGTTTATTTCATATTCAACTAAAGATTTTTTATTCACAATGTTTTAAAAAAACATAGAAATTAGCTCTGTCATATTAAATTTAACACTTAGTTGTGTTGAACTGGATTTTGTTTATATCTCAAATTGATTGACGGTTCAATCTTAATAATATTATTTGTCAAACTAGCTCTCTTTATAAAATTGGAAATAGTATACATAAATGATCATTTTACATGTAAAGTCAGTTTAAAAAGGATAATGATTTGATACTGGACAGCATATTGGAGGATTTGTCAATTCAATTATTATACATATACTAGATAAGTTAATTCAATTATTATCTCTAATTTAAAATACTGTATGAGTTTTATATATATATATATGTTTGAATGTGAAGTTTTCTGTTTAAAGACAAATAGAATAATTATTCAATACAATACTACGTTCAAATGTTAACACTTTTATCATCAAAATGTTAGATTAACATTATTTGATACATTCATAATATAATTTATTTTCGAATCTCATTTACTAGTACCATAGTGTCTTCTTAATTTTTTAAGTTTACAATACTGATATTTTACACAACTATATCAGTTGATTCTGTCTTCACATAAATATCAAAATTTGTGAATAGTAGCAAATATACACGCTCACACGTTCATATACACACATATATACCTAACCAATATTAATGCTTTAACACCAAATTGCTTGTAATTGAAGCATATAAATAGAAATATTTGAATATTGTTTTTCTATGATTGTTCAGGTAGTTCAATTCTGCATGTCGCTTGATGAAAGATTTTACACAGAAATGGTACTTCAATATTTATAGTGAGCTACACACACACACTCACACATATATATATATATATCACTGATCATTGATATGTAATAATTATTAGAATTTTAGCGTGTGAATATTAATTACTTAAGGATTAATTTTATCAGACTGTAAAAGATCTTGAAATCAATGATAAATTTCAAGATGTCATTGTATATGCTTGTCATCTTACCAAGAAATAAGGAAGAACTTAGGAAATATCTCTTTTTTAAAATCTATTTAGGAATATAAATGGTAACCTAAGATGGGATATCACTAGAAGATTTCATAAGCTATTTAATAATTATGTATGTATTTAGTATTTATATAAATATTTTAACATGCAAATCAATTTATACATACTTATATACAAATTTCACTAAAAAGTATATATATTAAGATATTAACAAAAAAAAATTTTTTTAAAGAAAAGAATACTGCATTTTTTCATCTTGTACAGCATATATATTTTTGACAGAGTTATACAATGCACTTATAATTATCATAGAATTTAATCTGTTATTTGCTAAAAAATATTTAATCTATTTATCTTTATAGTATTTATGTTTTTGTAATTCAATTGTTATTATTTTTTTTGAGCCAACAATAATATCTGATAAATTGAAAATACACAGAGAAAAGGTAGTTTTTTTTAATAATATTTAGCTTTATTACTGCCCAGCATGCTTTCACTATTGCAAAGTATTAAGTATTTGTTTCTTAATAGATACATGACATTTACCTTTAAGTTTTATTTGAAGGTATTAACTTTGAAGAAAAAAATTAGCCAACTAAAACTTTATTGACATCATGAAGAAAGCATATCTTTCATTAATCTTTTTATTATTGTTTCTGTTTATACAATTAAAAATTCAATGTTAGTATTGCAAAAAATGTGTTCATTATTTAGAATGCATTTTTTTATTTATTGAAATACATTTTTTAAACTGAAAACTAAAACAATGTATTTTGTATTGCTCATTCATGTTATGTGTATTGGTCTTTTTTTTTTATTTGTAAAGTTGGTATTTTATTCAGTAAATTAATTTTTAATTTATATATCATATAATAAACTAATTTCACTTAATGAATTTATATTTTAATGAAATTATTTTAAAAATGTAAAGATAAAATAAGAAGTAAGTTTTTGTTATTAAAACACTATAATTTTAAAAATCTGAAAAATAAAAGGTCATATACAGTATGGAAATGTTTTGAATAAAAGAATTCTAAACAGATCAAATAAAAAAAAAATATTGGTAAAAAACAAAAGCTGCAATACATAACTACTATTAATTCCATAAAATTTAAACTATTGAATATATCATTTTAATGATATTTTGTGACTGTCACATAAGATGGTGCACTGCAAAATAAAAAAATTATTAAATATAAATTAATGAAATATTTTTTTTATTTTAATTAAATAATAAAATTAGAAGCTGATAATTTTAATTTTCGATTTTTTTTTTTAAATTGCTGATTATTAAAATTATGAGTATTGAAAATGTTGTTTCAGGAAGGGAAGAGACTATGTATAATTATGAAGTAGTGTAATTAAATAGCTTAATGTTTCTGATGTAAATTATGTATCATAAAAATATTAATTTGGTTAAAAAATATCATTCATTTTTTGCACTATCTTTTTTTTCCAATGGACTAGTAATAAATAATACAGTTTGATTATACTTTATAAAACTACACTTATGACTTTTCTGATAATCAGATTTTGTGTGATGGGTTTATAAGCTTTGGATTCATCAATTAGTTTCCATCTGAAAAAATCAAAAATCAAAACTCAGTTTGGTCGAATGAATAAGGTTTCTGTACTCAGCTCCCATTGTGATATGGAAACAACCCAATTAATTACTAGTAACCAATTATTTAAATAATTATATGTATCTACATAATCAATAATACTATATTTTCTTTTTTTCATTTTTATCAAGCAATTTTTATTTTATTTCATGTTTTGACAGAACCTTCCGTCTTCTTCAAAGATCCATTTAATCTTTATAAAAGATTAAATAGATCCCTAATGATGAAAACTGCATTTTTATCTGATAAAGAAAATAAACTAAAATCTCTTTGAAAAGAGAAAACAGTGAAGTGATATTACTGTATTAAATTAATTTATAAAGATGAATTGTATATCTAGATATTCTTAACCGAAGAGAAAAATAAAACATGGACAACATGCCTCAGACCAATAAAAGCTAATGTATTGATCATAAATATAAAAAAGGCACTTTAAAAAAATGTGCCCTTTGACATTGACATTATATATCTTCAGATATGAGTTTACAATTTAGTTTTGCTTTTTAAATAATTAAATGTAACTTAATTATTTACTATTTATTTAATAAAATTAAAACATAAAAATATTTTTATTGTATTAATAGTTATTATTTTAATAGTTAAAAATATAAAATAAATTTCATAAATAATTAATATGAATTTTTAAATAAAGAATTTTTAGTGCATTCAACTATTTGCAGAGTATTAACTTTACTTTTACTACAAATATTATTTTTTAAACTTAATAATAATAATAATGTTGATGTTTTTATTTAATATTTTTCTAATATGCTAAAAGTAAAATTTATAGAATATTTATTTGAAATATTTACTATAATTTTTACATTATGCATTAATATATAAATGTCTTATATAGAACAAAAATTTCCAAAAACATTTGCTACTTAAATCTTAAACTCATTCAGTAGTTGATACTTTTGATAGCTCATAATAAGGGAGTGGAATAAATAAAATGACTGGTGATATATATCAAGTAACCTAATCTCTTCAGTTGGCTTAAATAATCACGTTGGTTTCAAATTTTTTTTATCAATGCTCTGCTATTATTTAATGGATATTATATTGATTCACCTTATGTGGCTCATATTTCTAACATATAAATAATCATTGTCACTAATATTAATTCAATTCATTATTTATGAAGACCGAATTTATTATATTCTTTAAACAGCAGATATAAAACTGATTTTTTATTAAACATTAAATGAAAAAATAGTTATGCACTTTCAAGTAATAAAAAATATATTTGATTTTTAACTCTCATGCTTAGAATTATTTTACTTTAAGATGTTTCTCCTGTGTGCTTTTTTTTTTATGGTTTCTATATGAAATTTTATTAGGTGTGATTTATTAGTGTATTTGTTTTTAAGGATAAGGTTTTATCATTTTATATTATTAGAAGGGATTTAAACTGAGATTTTCAAGCTCCCTACAACTATCCATTCCATTTTATACAACCAATACACATGACCACATACATATGAAATAAATAAATGATCTCCAATATATGTATTTTATGCTGAATCAGCATTAATCAGTTGGTCATGCATATTGGTTTATAAGATGGTGTGTATAGCTGCATGGAGCTTGAATGTCTGAGTTCAAATCTCTTCTAATTACATTAAATTTGTATTGACAATATACTTGTATTTAATTATTACATTTTATGTTACATATATTTTTCAAAATAAAATAACATAAATATTTTAACAATGCTTTTTCATCATTTTACTAGTATTGGATTATATTTTTGTTTTTAAATCATAAAGCTTTAAAATTAAAAAAGATACTTGCTTTGCCATTTCCAGAAAATGAATAATATAAAAAAATATGTCTACATATATTTGCATATAATTACATTGACAATCTACAAGACTATGATTATGGAGTAATGAAACTCTGAAAGTGCTCAGCCTAAATAAATTGTTATGTGGAATAGTTTCACCTTCAATGCATTAGCGTATTATTAATTAACATATTATTTAATTAAAAATAATAATTACATATTAAATACTATTTTAAATATCATTATTAAATTTTTAGATATATATTTTTTAGATTTTAACAAATGGTATTGTTTATTACTAGATTATGTGGTTTGCTTGGTTTATTGATTTTAATTGATGGCTACTCTAGTTACATCATAACTGAAGATTTATTCTAGTTTTTAAATAGAATTTGTTTATTATCATTTTAATTAATACTATCAAATTGTCATAAACTTGAAAATTGCTTCATTATGTTTGACTTAATATAACCAAAAGAAAGTTTTAAGAATCATGTATGCATTTTTTTATTAATAATAGAGGCTCAGTCTATTAACTAAACTACTATAACATTTACAAATAATAACTACTAGAAATGCTAAATGCATGAAACATATATCATAAATAAACATGAAAAGGAGATTCTGCATTGGGATTATATGCAAAAGAAAAGAATATCATAATATAATGATCATTGTGTCTGAGTTGATAAAATTTATGTCTAAATCTGGAATTAAAAAGTTATAATAACTTTTAATTGTTTAAAAGATGATCATTATTTATTTATGCATTTACTAAAAGATTATGGTTGTCAATCAATGTCTGTTAGAAAAATAGTATTTATAAAATGAGATGATGTAATATTCATTATATAAGTGTGATCCAACAGAAAAGAATATTTACAATGGATACATTGTCTAGATAATTTTAGATGAAATGCATCTTGGGAATTATCTTCTTTGTTTTCAATATTTAAAATGTCAAATAATAAATTAGGGATATATATATATATATATTATTTCAGAAGGTATAAAAATCTGTATTATAAAATGCATCTATATTAATATATAAAAGTGAGATTGTTTCTTTATTACTTTATAACTCAATAGACATTAACCCTTAAACCGTTAATTATATTATTGGTTGTATGAGGTAAAAATCAAATCTTTTAATTGGCCAACTCACAAACTGAAGACAAAGCCTATTGTTAAAACATATTCTCCTATAATATTAAATTCAACTCAGATACGTTTATAAAAAGTATATTACTAATTTTTCAGGTTATGAAGAGAACGAAAGTTCTTTCAAAAATAAATTGCTATTTATTTATTCTAAAATATTCAATTTCGGCAACATAAAAGCTATAATATAAACAAAAAGGTCGACTTTTACATTATAGAAAAGTAAATATTTCTTTTTACTAAATCTTAAATATTTTTACTAAAATCTTCAATATTTTTCGAAAATAATTTTGTTTTTTTAGTATTCTCTCTGAAAATAATTTGTAATTTCTCAAAATATTCTTTTATAATAATTTAAATCATATTCGAAATGAAAATCTCAGCGTTTTTCTTTATTTTCTTTGATCAGGCGGTTTCTTTGTTCTTTCCAGCCAATCAGAATGTCTTTTTCAGCTGAGAGCATGCTAAGAACCAATCACAAGTAATGTTCTTTCTTTGTTTAGGTTTAAATGCATTTTTTTTTATTTTTTACTTGTAAAATAATTTGGAAGAGGGCACCATCTTACAGAACTTTTAAAAACCTATTCAATACCTGTCTAACGAATATTTTAGCATAAGAACTGGCACAGTTACAGTGACATCAGATGTCAACAAGGAGCTTCATAAGAGGCGGGAAAAGGGTTAAATCAATCTTGATGAAGCTTGCATGATCTTTTTTTTCTTTTTGGAGGGAGAAAAGGATTTTATAGGCTACAAATTTTTGTTTAATAGTACTTAATTTTTCATAAACTTTGGTAATTTGCAATACAAAAATGTGTCTATATTTCTAATGATATCATAATAATCCAAAACGAGGGCAGCACTTGAAGGGAAAGCTTAGGGTGGGGAATGGAAGGTGAAGGTAAAGTGGCGAACAGGTTTCTTTGGGCATAGTTGCTGAGAGATTCCTGACTTTGTTTAAGGAGAAGTCACAGTACATCACTTCACATGAGGGTAAAGATATGGGAATTAAATTTAGTGAAGAAAAATCAAATATAATGATGGTTAATACTGGGGAAAGAGAAAATGTAGAATTTTTATTGGGGGATATAAAGTTAAGTGTGATGAATAGATGTAGTTATTTGGGAATTATCTTAAGTAATCAAGAAAATTGTTTGGATGAGTGGGGAAAAAATTGATAAATGAAGCAAAAAAAAAGAAAGGGATTGATAAAGAAATTAACAGTGTTTTCATATAATAAATATGATGTTGCTAGAATTATATGGAAAGGAGTTGCAGTAGCAGGGTTAACATATGGTAATGATGCATTATGTGTTAAAAAAGGGATATTAGATTATTTAGAAAAAGTACAAAGGTAAGTAGGAAGACATGCATTGGATGCAGATGTATGGACAGGAAGGGAGGCAATTCAAGGAGAAATGGGATGGTCAATTTTTTATATGACAGATGCAAAAAGTAAAATGAAAATGTTTGGTAGATTGCAGTTTATGGATAATAAAAGAATAGCCAAAGTAGTATTTAATAAGGTTACGAGTAAAGGTTCAGGCAACAAGATGTGTGAGAAAGGTATTGCAATATGCAAAAGATTTGGATAAAGAATTTATATCAGTATATTTGTACAAAAGATGGGATGATTGTGCTAGGAGGATTGTTAAGTGTTATAGTCATAAGGAATGGGATAAAAGAATAAATTTATTAATAAAGAATAGGGAGTTAGAGAGATGGAGAACTAGTCTGGAGAATAAAAAGAGTTTAAATATATATATATAGAAGTAAACAGAATATTATGTGCGAGTTAATATATGATAATAGTAAGGAACGTAGTTTATTGTTGTTGTTCCAAGAAATAGGAAAGTAGTTTATTGTTTAAGGCTAGAATGGGATCTTTAGCAATAAGAGAATATACATGTAAATGGAAAAATATGGGTAATTTAGTCTGTAAATTGTGTAAGAGAGGAATAGAAAATATTAGTCATTTGTTAATTGAATGTAAATGCTTAAAAACAGAAAGGGTACAAATAATGAAATGGAAGAATAAATATGAAAAAAGTGATTATACAGAAAGTGGATTATTGGTTTTTAAGCTAGGTTTTGGAAAAGATGAGGGGAATTTAAATATAAAGGCTATAGAGTTGACAAAGATTATGTTGTGGAAATGGGATGGAGCAGAATATGAGAAAATTTAGAGTGGAGAATGAAAGATAAAGTGACTAACAGGTTTCTCTGGGCATAGTTGCTGAGAGATTCCTGATTCCATTAGTTATAATACATCACATCACATCAAAAGTAATGATGATTAATATTGGGGAAAGAGAAGACAAAGAATTTTTATTGGGGGATATAAAGTTAAGTGTGATGAATAGATGTAACTATTTGGGAATCATTTTAAGTAATCAGAGAAATTTCTTGGATGAATGGGAGAAAAAATTGATAAATGAAGCAAAAAGCAAAGGGATTGATAAATAAATTAACAGGTTTCTTCTATAATAAATATGATGTAGCTAGGATTGTATGGAATGGAGTGGAAGTAGCAGGGTTAACATATGATAATGATGTGTTGTGTTAGTAAAATGATATTAGATTACTTAAAAAAGTATAAAGAGAAGTAGGAAGACATGCATTAGATCCAGAAGTATGGATGGCAAAGGAGGCAATTCAAGAAGAAATGGGATGGTCAAGTTTTATATGAGAGATGCAAAAAAGCAAAATGAAAATGTTCGGTAGATCATAGTTTATGGAAAATAAAAGAATATCCAAAATAGTATTTAATTAGGTTATGAATAAAGGACAGGCAGCAAGATGTGTGCAAAAGGTAATGTATTATGCAGCATATTTAGATAAAGAATTTATGTCCGTATACTTATACAAAAAATGGGATGATTGTGTTAGGATAATTGTTGAGTGTTTTAGAGTTAAAGAATGAGATAGAAGAATAGATGCATTAATAAGGAACAGGGAGTTGGAGAAAAAGAATTTAAATATTTATAGAGGTAAACAGAATATTGGGTGTGAGTTAATTTATGATAATAGCAAGGAAAGTAGTTTACTGTTTAAGGCTTGAATGGGATTTTTAGCAACAAGGGAATATACATGTAAATGCAGAAATATGGTTGATTTAATCTGCAAGCTGTGTAAGGAAGGTATAGAAAATATTAGGCATCTGTTAATTGAATGTAAATGCCTGAAAGCAGAAAGGATACAAATAATGAAGTTGTGGAAGAATAAATATAAACTTAGTGATTATACAGAAAGTGGCTTATTGGTTTTTATGCTGAGTTTGGGAAAAGATAAGGGGCTTTTCAATCTAAAGGCCATGGTGTTGCCAAAGATTATGCTGTGGAAATGGGATGGAGAAGGGTAAAAAAGAATATGGAAAAACTTGGGGTAGGGAATGGAAAATGGTTCAAAGTGGCTAACAGGTTTTTCTGGGCATAGTTGCTGAGAGATTCTTGACTCTATATAAGGAGAAGTCACAGTGCATCACATTACATCACATCATTGCAGCTACATATTTAATTTTTACTTGCAAGGGGACTGCAAAAAAAATTCCACCATGATAAAATTTTGTAGTAAAATGTTATATTTTTGTGATACTGCAGTTAATAACTCATGGATTATTATTTGAAATGTAAAAATGCATTTAAATTGCAACAATTTGCAGAGAAACATTATGTAGACATATAAGCCATAGGTACTGCATTGGCATTTATGATTAGTTAAGTGACTGAATTTGATCAACTTTTTTTAAGATTTCATTTTAAATATATTTCTCACAGGGTAAACTAAGTTTTAAAATGACTTGGAAAATTTAACACATGGGGATGATACAGATGAAATTTAATTAATTTATCTATTTCATAAAAATGTTAAAATTTAAATTATTCAAATTAAAAGCATTTATATGATATATAAAAATATGTTATAATAGCCAGTTTTAGTGTTGTTTAAAATTTAGCAGTTAGAAATATGTCTATTTATATATAGATGATATGTAAATTAGGCTTAATATGTAGATGTGGCATTTAAATGTTCTATTTTCTTGACACTGAAACACACAAATATTTTCTGTTGTTAACAAAATGGATCATTTAAATGTCACATTTACATATTAAGCCTCTTTTACATATTGTTAATACGTATAGACATACTTTTAATTGCTAAAACAGCACTACAATTCTGGCAGTAATCTGCGTATAGACATACTTTTAATTGCTAAAACAGCACTACAATTCTGGCAGTAATTTGCTGCAAGCTTGCTCAGTGCATTTAAAGCTTTTAAATGTTACTATTTTCATAATGACTTGATTATAATGAGTTTATAAGAATTACATTATTGGATGGAAATGAAGTAGACATTTAGAATTAATAATTATTTCATGCAAATATTACTTAAATATATTTTAATTATCAACTACATTATACTCTTTTAAAATTTGCAGTCAACAGCAAGAATAAATGCTAGAACTATAAAACAAAGATTTTCAGGACTGTTATATATTTATTATTTATTTTTGTTCTATTATATCTATTTTTATATATATTATACCATTGAGATGTATATCACCCCTTTTGTAGTAAAAGAATACATTATAAAAATTTTTTTTATTAACTTAATATATCATTTAAACCGCTGATTGAAATGATTTTCTGAGAACATAAGTCATAACAAATACAGTCCAAACTCTTTATATACATTAAAACATCTCATTACTTTATTAAGAAGTCAATAACCATTACCTTCATATACATTTGTAGATACATGCACGCAACTCAATTTGAGGAATAAATAACAAATGCCAATTTTATATAAATCTGCTATATGTAAAAATGATTAATGTTTAAATAATATTTATCAAAAAAAAAAAGAAAACAATAATAAAATTGTAAAAAAGTCATCCATAGCCACAACAACTATGGACTTTATTATAAAACCAAAAGAGGAGATAGAAACAGTGAGAATTTTTGTCAACAAAAAACAAAGGGATATTGTTTCCCTTTTATAAAATCTTATTCACTTTTATATACATTCACTTGTCATAGAAGCAAATTAAAATTTAGCAGACTTTTATCTCAACAGAGAAGCAATGATATATATATATATGTAATTGTGTATAGTTTATTTCATGGAAGTTTAAAAGTTTATCAACTATTCTCCGAAACAAAAAAAAGTGTAATGGCTTAATAATCACTGATCATTTAAAATTTGCTTTCTAAATAAAAAAAATTTTCACTGAAATATTCACAGAATGTATATTTGATTTCCAATAACTATAGACAAAAATATTTTATATTAAATATTGATATCTAATATCAATAAGAAAGTTAAGCAGCTGTGCTAAAAATATATATTACAAGAGGATTATCCATAGAGAAACATCAATTTTAATTCCATTTAGCATCATTATACACCATATCAGTCTACTTCATATCATACAGATGGTTTTTAGTGACTAGATCTTCAGTTCATGTGTATTTTTTTGCATTTAAGGATTATTGTATAGCATAAGGATAAATCACCATCTTTCTATAAAGAAATTAGGATCAAAATTTAACCACATACAGCCTACCATGTAATATATTATGTATTATAAATAATAAATGGATGATTATTTTCAGAGGCATCTAACATGATTTATAATACCTACTAATAGAAAATCGTGCAGCAACATTTCACATTTTCACATTCTGCTAATATACCACATTTTATTTAGTGTTGAACATCTAATAAACATATTCTTATCAAGCAGTTATGGCCCACCATGGATTATTAAATCATATTTAAAAATCTATTTACTTATTGCAATTATTTATGTTATGTTTTTTTTATTTTAAGGTTAATGGCATCAACAAAATATAATTAAGAGAAATAATTATCATTATTCCAAATCACAACCTCATCAGTTTATGTAGGTATGAATAACTTATTTAGATACTTGATTCATTAGACTGATAAAATCATAAGTTAAAGCATTTATTAATATCTTTTATTAAAGTGTAGATACTTCACATGTGTATATATTTTCTCTAAGTTATAAATACATGTCTATTATTTAAACCACCATAGGTACAAACATTTAATATCAATACCACATGAGAAGTTTGTTTATTTATTATATTTTATATACATCCTTGGTCAGATTATTAATACAGATGGAAACATAATGGAGGAAATTAATAAGTACAATTAAACTTGGTTGGAGTGCTTTTGGTAGAAATAACTTGATACTAAAAGGAAATATGCCTATGTGTTTGAAAAGGAAGGTTTTTAATAAATGTGTTTTACCAGTTCTTACTTATGGATCTGATACTTGGACACTTAATAGAAGAGCAATACAGAGACTTCAGACCACTCAAAGAAGTATGGAGAGATGTATGTTGGGAGTAACAAGAAGAGATCGAAAATGCAATGTATGGGTAAGAGAACAAACAGGTGTTACTGACTTCATTGAAAAAATTAAAAGATTGAAGTGGTGTTGGACTGGACAGATTTCTAGAAGAGATGATAATAGATGGATGATTGAAATTTTAAACTGGATTCCAAGAGATTGTAAAAAACCCAGAAAGAGACCACATGTGAGATGGATGAATGAAATAAGAAAGTGTGCAAGGGTGATGTGGAGAAGAAAAGCTGAAGATCAGAGAAGATGGATTAAACTTGGAGAGACATTCATCCTGCAGTGGATTGATAATGGTTGATAATGATGATGATGATGATGTAATCCATAGTTTCTTTCCAAATTGTAAGTAGGTTATTATTATTAAGGTTATTATTATTAATTTTATGTATTGCTGAATTAGGGATTAATTATTCTATCAGCTAAAATATATATTTGGAAATGATATTCAAAAAGCATAAATGACTTAGTATCAAATCATTGTCTTGTATTTATCACTAAGTAATTTCTTTTAATAATGTATTGGTATAAGTGAGGAAATTTGGATAAAACATATAAAGTCTCTTATTCTATTTAGATTAATTCTACATTTGATTAATCTATTAACTTAATTTCAATAAAGTCTCGATCTCATGGACAACCAAGCTCATATAGCCACACTTTATATCAGTACAGTTTGATGCCTTGCCACATGGCTCAACTTATAACCATGCCACCTGAGGTAAATAAATCATATAATATCAATATGTACAGAGAACACTATAGCTAATGATAAGGTTGAAACACAAATTTTTTGAACTTTTTGTCAATATTTTAAGCCATGATTGATATAGTTTGTTTGGAAATGGACGTTAATAATAGAATATCATTATTTATTTAAATTAGTTTATATTATTTCAAGTGGATTAGAGTTTGGCCTTATATAACTACAGCTGCCATTATGGAAAATGCCAATACAGAAGTAGGATCTGGAATTATAAGTCCAGATATCAAGGAAATAATCATCAGTCAGTTACAGGAATTAAGAATAGATTTTAATAAAAAACTTGAAGAACAAAATAAAAAATTTGAGGGACTGGTTAAAAAAATTAAAAAACAAAAAGGAAAATTAAACGATGAAATAAGAGATTTTAGAAATAATTGTGATAAAAGTTTTGAAAATTCAAATAAAAAATTTGAAGATATCAATAAAAAGGCTAGATGAGCAGAAGACAAAATTGAGGGAAGGTTTTAGAGAAATGATGGGTAAAGTCAATGTGAAATTTGATGCATCTTATGTACAACTCAAAGAACTCATGCATGATAAATTTAAGGAGTCAGAAAATAATCATGTTGCTAGGTTTGAAGAGTTAAAAGAATTAAACAGAATTATAGAAAACCAAATTAGATTAAAATCTAAAGAACTTTCAAGGTAGTTTTGAAGTTAAAATGCAGATTAAGATTAAGAATATTGTATTAAAAAAAAGTATGTGAAGTAATTCAACAAAAGGCCTGAGCCACTTCAAAAATAATGACATCATTAGCAATGATGTAAATTTACAGGATGAATGATATAATTTTCCAAAATACACCCTGCTTTAAAAGAACATAGCAAACTAATTTCAACATCTTGGCAAATGTTAAATGTTGATATATTCATTGTCATGAATGTAAAATGAAAGTACCCATTATGAACAAGTATAGTTCAAGCAACAGTAGGGAGAAGAATCCTTTTATTGAGTGTAAACCTGAACTTCCTCTTGGGGAATATTTTAAATGCCCCTGTTGTGATTGTAAAACTAAATGGTATATAACTTAGTCCCATGCAACCTATACCAAATATCTATTACTCAATACTTACTATTTCATAATAATATTTCTAAAAATGTTGAATTTATTAAAAGAGCAATCAAACCATATGATACAGTCTGTAGCTCTCAATGCCTCAAATGTTGCTATAATGATAAAATAGTTAAAGCATTTAAATATTTAAATAATAAAGGAGAGATAACTGATGTCAAGGATTTCATGAATTGCCAGATAATTTATGGTATTGATAAAACTAAGTGGCCTAAGCATTCATCTGCAACAAAAAATAAGAGTTATTTAACACAACACAACAGATCAGATATTGTTTAAGAAATTATGAGTATTACTATGATAAGTATGACTACAGATCACATACAAAAGCTTACTCCAGCCAATACTTATGCTGCTTATCCAATAATAAAGACTGTTGTAAGACAAGATTTAAGAAATCTTTGAGGACTCATAAGGCATGTTATGAAATTATGTGAAAGAAAAGATACATTATCCAAAGACAAAAATGTATTTCATAAACTTATATGTAAAGGAATACGTGAGTATGCTGATAAGAATTTACATCCTCTACATAACCCTAAAGATTTGTTTTATAAATACCCTATCAGAACAGAATATAATGTCAATATATAAACTAAGTGGAATATTCTAATCCACACCTAGTCAGAAGGATAATTCATTTTTTAATGTATATTGGGGTCTGGACTTAGAGAAAACTCTATGTATTGTTGATAAGCAGTGTGTTATCAAATCCCTGCAAACAAATACTAGGCCTTCTTTATGGCAAAGTTGTGATGACTTAATTTTTCATTGCAATCCTCTAAATAGCTTTACTATGACAGAAACTGAGGATTATAGATTTGTTATGGTATAATTATAATAGGTTATTATATTTACTCCCATTTCATAATGTCTGTGTGATATCAGCATTTAAACTACATGATGCAATGTTGGTTTCTTTAATACTTTGCAGCCAGCTGCATGATGGAATTTGTTGGTCATGCATGCTTAACAAGCCACATACAGACAATGTTTTAAATGATGTAAGGTTTCATGATGAAATTCCAGTTGCCAGTATTAACAGGATATTCATGCACACATTACTGAGAGACTTTTGAAATGGAAGTGCTATATCAAATTGTGCTAAGAAGCTGCCATATTGAATACAAAATATAACTGATCATACAATGGAAAAAAATCCTACTTAAAAATCACATTATTATAGTTTCTTTGATATCAAACTATTTTATTCTGTTATTATTTCCTATTGTATTATTTATTCTTTTGTACAAAGGTATAATGACAGTTTGAAAATACCCATTTTATTAATCTCTCTTCTAAATAGGTATTGTATGTTGTTCACTGTAATGATTAAATATTTGATGGGTAGAGTCATGGAGAGAAAGGTAGCATATATTTACTAATTGTGAACTAGAGCACTCATATAATTGAGCCTTTTCTTGGAGGAGTCAATTAAATTGCAGAAGTGGGCTTATGCTCTGAAATTTTAGTTTGGTTAATAGTGAAGAACCAGTAGAGGGAAATCCTGAACTCACTACAACGTAGCTGGTAAAGTGAAATTCCAGCAAAAATAATCACTTATTGATGAATTTTGACTTTATAAGAAAATGTACAGTAGAGATTTCCTGCATTTCCTAAAGCTATCCAAACCAAGGTCCTTGGTTAGCACCCATATAGTGCACTATTTAGCTCACCATACAATTATAATATCCCCAAGAGATTAAACTATATATATGTTCAGTTGAGAGTCACTTTTTATGTCTTATTATTAGGGATTGAATGTAAGCCTGGTACCATTTTCCATTCATATATATATAGTTCATTATTAAGGTCAATTTAAATCTAGTTAATTTGTATTAATGTTCATGTGTGGATCATACACAGCTTTTCATTCATCACCATGGGATAGCTCATTCAGTGTAACTAATATCAGTGAAAGCATGTACATTGCATGAAGAATTTATAAAGGTAAATGTTCACATTTTGTTTCTGTAAATATTAAAAAAATGAGGATGTACTCAAAACAAAGACTTTACATGTCATTGTTTCTAGAAAAAATATTTTCAGTTTATAAAATCAACAAAATATTTCTTGTTTCTCATTATTTTTAAAAATGTGAATGAATATTTATTTATTTCTCTTATGTCTAATGGATTATGCTTTTAAAGTTTAAATTTTTTGAATATTTATTGTAAAATTACGATATTTTCTTACTCAGTAAATATAATGTGGATTCTTTACATCAAAGCTAGTCTTCAAATTGTCTTCAGACCATATTTACCCTAACTGCTATTATAATGTTATATTTTTGAAAATAAAGTATTGTAAGTCAAAATAAATTATTGATAATTTATATTTCTTGATATCTCACAAATATAATGCAAATTATTTTTTTAAAAAAATATTTAAAACCATAATAAATTTGTAAATAAACACATTTTTGCATCATTGGAAACTGCAATGTCATAAAATGCCAAACGTTTTACAGCCTTGACAAGAGACAATGGCTAAACATGTCAGGGCATGGCATATGTCTATTGTAAGAGTGGGAATTTGAATTTCCCACCTTTTAACATGCAATTTTCGGGAAAAAATTTATTATAGTAAAATATACCACTTTAAACGCATTTTAATGTATAATACTTATGAAAAAATTCACTAAGGGGGTGAATTGGCCAAAAGACAAAATAATTTGAGTCAACCAGTCATAAAATTAATATATAATTTAAACCTCCAATTGATATGACTATCTTAGGACAGCAGTCTCAACAGTTTTATATGCAGTTCAAACCCTTATATACATTAAAACAGCTCATTACTCAATAGGAATATTAGGAATAAACAAAAAATCTCAATTTTATACAAAATCTGTTTTGTGGGAAAATGATTAATGATTTAAATAATGTTTAGCAAAAAAAACAATAATAAATTGCTTGATAAAATCTTGCAAATAAAATTGTGCAGAAGCAGTGCATAGCCATAACAATCAGTGATGTTATTATAAAACCAAAAGAGGAGAGAGAAACATTTTAAGAGTTATTGTCAACAAAAACCAAGGGGATATTGCTTTTTTTTTTCTTTTAAAAATATAATCGCTTTTATATACATTAACCTGTCATAGAAGAAACTTAAAATTTAACACACTTTATCTCATCACAGGATCAATGATGTGTATATTTATAACAGTCTGTACAAAGAAAGTTATTTCTTGGATGCTTAAAATTTATCAACTATTCTCTTAAACAAATGAAAATGTAATGGCTTAATAGCAACTACTTCTTTAGAACTTGCATTCTAAACAAATATTCATGGACTGTATAGTTGATTTCCAATAAATATAGACAAATATTTTATATTAAATATTGTTATCTAATGTCAATAAGAAAGTTAAACAGCATATATATTACAAGATTATTTTTAAAGAAACACCATTTTTATTCTATTCGGTATCATTTTCATATTACAATGTCATATCAGACAGCAAGTTTTTTCAAGAATATGCCATCAAAACATGTGTATATTTTGTGCATTTAAGAATTACTATATAGCATAGGGATAAAAGTCTATCTTTCTATAAAAAAATTAGGATTACAAAAATAACATGGATCGACATATACATTTAAAATCATAGTTCACACACATTCAACCTACCATATAAAATACTACCTATTATAAATAATAAATAGATGATTATTTTCAGAGGCATCTATCATGCTTTACATTAACTACTAATAAAAAGTCTTGCAACAATATTTTACATTTTCATGTTCTGTTAGTAAAGCACCTTTTAATTAGTGTGGAACATCTAATAAACATATTCTTATCAAGCAATTAAGGCCTACCACTGATTATTGAATCCTATTCAGAATGTGTTTTCTTTATTGCAATTATTTATGTTAGTTGTTTTGTTTTAGAATTAAAGGTATCATCAAAATATAAATAAATGAAAAATTATCAATATTCCAAATTACAACCTCTTTAGTTTATGTATAGTTGGGAATTACTTATTTAAATTTTTGATTTATTAGACTGATAAAATCATAATAAGTTGAAACATTTATTAACTTCTTTTATTAAGGTGTAGATACATACACACATATTTTTTCTCTTATAAATATATGTTTATTATTTTTACACCAATATTAGTCTGAACATTTAATATCAATATCACATACGGTGTTTATTTATTATATTTTATATTTATCCATAATTCATTTATAAATTGTAACTAAATTAATATTATTAATTTTACGTATTGTTGAATTAGGGAGTAATTATTTTATCAGCTATAATATATATTTGTAAATAGTGTTTAAGAAGCATAAATTACTTGGTACTAAATCATCATGTTGTACTTTTCTATATTTTAAGAGCTAGCACTTATCACTAAATAATTTATTTAAATAATGTATTGGTATAAGTGAGGAAGTTTGGCTAAGGCATATAAAGTCTCTTACTTTATTCAGGTTAATTCTATGCTTGATTAATTTATCAGCTTAATTTCAATAGAGTTTCTACCTCATGGGAAACCCAGGCCATATATATATAAATTAACTTTCAAAATTTATATATATATAAATTTTGAAAGTTGATTTGTTACTTTAAGATATTGCCCCAATCCTGATGAATTTTGCATGATATTCTTTTTTTATTTTTTTTATTTTCACTTTATAGTACTTCTTGTTTTAAAAATTTTGGCAATTGTTTATTAATGTAAGTGAAGCTATAAGGACACTTAATATTTATACAAATGTGTGAAATATGTTAAAGCATGTGCATATATATTATCAGACTGGATGTAGCTATATATGCATTATATCAGAGTATCTGCAGATATACTATTTATCAGTATAAAAACAATGCTTATTTATTTTGATAACATGATGCATGATGTCTGTTTTCTATATAAATAGTTTTGTCTGCCTCTTGCTTATTCTATCTATTTTTTTTTTCTGTTATCTCATTGCCTATAGTCACTTCAGTTAGTATAAACCCCAGTTTTCATTCATGTCATCAGTTATCTCTGCAATAATTATGATGAATGAGAGTATATGTTTATGCAACTACATTTTTATTCTTCAATTAAATATGCAATAATTCCAACAAGAATCTTTTTTTTTAAAAAAAAAAAGATTTTATTTGTTGTTTCAGAAACTTTCTTCTTTTTGCTTGTATTAAAGTAGCTATTCCCATTTATGAATTACTGATAATCACTAATATTTTTATGGGTCTGTAAATATAGTTTTTAGTATTTTGTATTGTGCAGTAGCTTATTTATTATTTTTATTATTTATTATTATTAAAACACTGATGTTACAGCTATATCATCATTTAAGCAGCAAGAATGACTTAAAAGTATCAGCATTAATTGAAATATTAGTAGAGAAAAACAATATGTCTTATAATAATAGCAACCAAATGTCCAATATCTGGAACAACATTCACTTATTTCATCATTTAAAATCTTTTTTATTATATATTAAATAATGTATAAATTCGAAATACAAATTTTAGTGTATTTCTATACAAATATCAAAAAAAAAAAAAAAAAAAATCAAAACTTAATATCTTGCTAAAAATCCTGACTATTATTTCAAGATCCACAAGATCTTTTACACATATAGTCATAATTTGCTTAGGATTTTATAGATATCAATTTACTATAATTTAATTGCAAGCATCAAACTTTATGCTCTCACAACTTTGCCATCAACCATATTATCGAATTATATTAATAATTATTATTGATCATTCATTAAACTAGAGATTTTCTCTAGTTTAAATATATTATTTAATTCTCATTTATTAATAATATATGGATGGGGTCATAGAGACATCAACATCTGAGGTTCCTTGCCATATTGACAGTTTTGATAACTTTCACTACACCACTATATATATATGAGTAACAATCATGCTAATCACAAATGTAAACAATCAGAAATATATATTAGCACACTTCCAATATTTTTTTAAATTTCTAATACTATCTAGTATTACAATTTTTCCTTCAGATCTTTTCATAGTTTTCAAGCTTTTTTTGATTTTTAATGTCCTGGTGCTGTTTTTTAAAATTTTTTTTTATTTTAAAAAAATTATTATTTATGGTTGTTATTTCTTTACTTCTTGGTTTATTAAGATATATCTTTACAGATCTTTTTTTTTAGTATTGGTTTCTTTGATATATAAACGCAATAATTTATTTTAGCAATCTTAACATTATATAGTATATTTTTATTACTTCTTTAGTTAGGCAGGCATAGTGGGTTTTAAATTACATCATGTTTTAATTATTTGCTTCTTATTAATAAAAATAAATGTCTACATTAAATATCTATAATTTATGTACTATATTAACAGTTTTTTTTATTATATATAATAAAAAATATATAAACTTTTTATTTTAAAAAGAAATGATAAAAATTAAAAACGACATTTGGAAAGAAAATAGAGCGTTTTAATGTAAAATTTTAAATATTTATGAAATTGCTTGTCTAACGATGAAAATAAAAACAAAATATTAGAATGGGATTTGCAACGACTAAACAGGTTTTAATAATATAAGAAAATATTTGGTCAAATATTAGAATTAAGGAAAAGGCTTGTGAAATGTTTTATTTGGAATATGCTTTATGTGGAGCATAAGCAGATATATAAATAAATATGAAACTATTATACAATTTTGAATTGTAGATATAAATTGGAAAAACTAGATTTTGTCACTTGAGTTGTCAAATATATTAAATGAAAAAAATTCTATATTAAAAAACATAAATGTAAAAAAAAATCCAATGATTATTATTTGGAAAGTCACATGACATTTTATGTCAGAAATGATACGATGATCTTTAATTCAGACACGATAAACTCCATGCTCATCTCTTTTACTATGCTACATCTCACATGTTTCGAAAAATATGAAGTAGAAAAGAAATTAAATTTGACATATTCTTAGAAGAAGAATTATGACGATTATGTTAAAACAGTCTATGGAAGATAAAAGAGTAAGAAATAGAAAGAAGTCAATTGATAAATTAAATGAAAGAAATATTTATGAATGTCTGAAGATTATATACAGAAAGAATGGTAAAGAGTTCTAGATTTTATTTGAATGAAGACTTTTTTGTAAATAACATTTTTTTTTTATTTTTCCAAAGCTACTTCTTAAAAGGCTCCAATTCACATATGTTTTTTTAAAACAAAAAATATGTAGCAACTTTTTTTAAAAAAAATCTAGTTCAAAAATTGAAATAAATTTTGTAAACAAATCAATTTACGTGGTATCAATAATCTTGCACTAAAATGAACATTTCGCTTTGATCATTATTTGATGTAAACATAATAAAAAAAAAAAAATTAAGCTTAAATTTATTGTGTTAATTATCTGGAAACAATGCCTAAACACTGAATATCTTTACCATTTTTTTTATTAATCAGAATATTAAGAGTAGTGGCATGATCTTCGTTTGTAGCTGTGTAGCTTTTTCTATCCTACTAAAAACATTCACAAATTTGCATATAAATAAAATATAATTTTAATTCTAATAATTAAATTGCTTTTTTATTTATAGACTTTATAACCAAGTTTTTTGTAGGAAAGATAAAATTGTAAAGTAGAATATATATATATATATGTTAAAACGAAGATTTGCACGGGTTAAATATATAAAAAACATTTTGCGGGTTCATCCGTGTTAAAAACTTTTAATAATAATATACGGACGTTTCGACTTGGTCACACAAGTCATCCACAGAGTTTTTTTTATAACTCTGTGGATGACTTGTGTGATCAAGTCGAAAAGTCAGTATATTAATATTAAAAGTTTTTAACACGTATGAACCCGCAAAATATGTTATATATATATATTGAAGTGTAATACCGATTTCAAATTATTGGTGGATGAAAAACATAAGAATTGTAAATATTTTTTTGAAAAATGTGAAAAAGATAAACATAGCTTAGCTTGAATAATATTTCTGCAGTTGTGATTTTTACTACACCACTCTCATACAAGGTAGTGTCTTGAATGGTTGTGACAAAGATGTGAGGATTGAAGGTTATCAAATAAACTATAGTAATTGGCTATCTATATATAAAGAACAGTCTTGAAGATATGTGTAACAAATTGTGATCTGGGACAACTGATGAGTTCTGGTTCATCATGAAATGTGCATCTTAATAATCATACACTTTTTTCATATGTCATTAGCCATTTGTTATTATTACACTCCTTCACAGGGTGTGAAAAGTGGATAAAAATCCAATTTTACCTTGCTTGAAAGTGGTGTAGTGAAATTTACAATATAGAAATATTACTCATTAAGTGGATACTCTTTCATCTAATAAAAGACTAATAAAATTATTAATAGTATAGCTTGATCGTAACTATTCATCAACAAAAATCTCCAAATATCTTCTGTTTTTTTGGGTTTTGGAGGCATTGGTGAAATTAACTAACTCTTGGTTTTATTAAGCTAAAATTTTACAATTCTAAATATATACTGTGAAGCTGTGAACTATTCTGTATCAATTTTTGACATGACTTCAATTATACACTAACCAAAAACAAAAAATGTAAGCAAATAAATAGAAAAAATAATCCTTGAAATTTATAAAACGTATTAAATTTACAAATCTCAGTACGGTAGTAGCCATTTTTTTACTTGCTAAATATAACATTCAATCATGTTTATTTTTTGATTTAAGTAGAAACATTAGTGTGGTTATAAGTATATGTCAAAATTTTTCTTTGCAGTAAAGTTTTATATATATATAATACAAATAAACTATTGTAATAACAATAATAATAAATATAATAATAATTAACTATTATATACAGTCTTTCAATCTGAAGTATTTTTGGGTTAATTCCTTTACCAAAAGCATTTCCCATTGAAAGACAGTATATAATAGTTAATTACCATTACATTTATTAATCAGCATTAAGCTAATGCACGTGTGCTTTATGGATTTTTAACTATTAATGAATACTCGAACACAAGATAAAGTTTTTGTGAAAAGATAGAATGAATCCATCTATCTTTTCTACCTAAATGTTTATGTATGGGCAAATCTTAAGCATTTGAAAATGAAAGCATGAAGATATTAAGTGATCACTTTAAATTACTTTTACTATGCTTGAATGAATGAAGCTTACAAAATTTTCTAGAATTTATGATACATCATTCTTATTTGAAATTATCTTGTGTTTAGAAATGAGAGTATTCATTTATAGTTTAAAAAATCCACAAAGTGCATGTGCATTAGCTTAATTTTGATTATTAATATTACAGTTTATAAAACAATATTATATAAAATAAGTATCTCATTTATATATATTTAATTTCAAATAAGAACAATGTATCATAAATTCTAGAAAATTTTGCAAGTATCATTCATTCAACCTTAGTAAAGGTAATCTAAAGTGATTGCTTAACAACTTCATGCTCTCATTTCCAAATACTTAATATTTGCCCATACATAAACATTTGGGTTGAAAAGTTAGATGGATTCATTTTATCTTTTCACAAAGACTTTATCTTGTGTTTGAAAGTGAGAGTATTCATTTATAGTTAAAAATCCACAAAGCGCATGTGCATTAGCTTAATGCTGATTATTAATATTCCAGTTTATAAAACATAGCACTATAAAAAATAGATGTCTCATTTACATTATATATATATATGTTCAGATAAATGTATTGCAGTACATTGAGTGATAAGTCCAAAAAAAGTTGTACTTTTATTAAATAAGAAAAAAAATTGATTTAATAAGAAAAAGTTGTAAGTTATGCTCTAAAATTAGTCTGTATGTTTCAAAGGCACAAGTTATTATAGAAAAATGATAAAAGAAGCAGATTCAAGCCACTGTCAGTTGTGTTCCTGAAATAGCTAAAGTTGTAGTGAAAGTAAAGGCATTTTTTGGTTAAAGTGAAAAAAAGCCTTAAATTTAAAGTTAAATTATATTGTGTCAGAAAGCTTTAAGACTCTATGAAAAATTTAGCTAAGGATGTAGATCACATAAATGCAAACTATTCATTGCAAATAGGAAATGGTTATATGCATTTTGAAACCTTGGCAGTTATAAAAATATTAAATTAATGGTGAACTGTCCTGAACAATTATTTAGTTGTGATAAAACAAAATTATTAACAATATAAGATACACTTGATGTTATAAATAAATATGTAAATGCAATTTCTCAATTTATCATTACTAACATTACTTTTTAAAAACTTTAATATTTTAATCTTAATTTATATAAATATACTACACATATAAAGCATCTGTAATGTATATATGCATGTTGAAAAGTACTGTAGTGTACATTTACAATAGAATAAACAATACCTTACTATATTATAATCATGCCTTGTCAACAAAATTATATGTTATATATGTTTGTAGTGAGATGGGCTTGGAACAAAATATTGCATAGTTCACAGCTTCGCTGTACAAAAAAAATTAAATGTATTTATTATTTTAGTGAAAATTTTTAAAAAATATATATTTACATTAAAAAAAAACAACTTACAAACTCCTATTCTTTTACATCTCCTTATTCATATACATGTAACCTATAACCCCCTCTCTCCAGAAATAACAACTTTGCCAAATATATGTTTGCTTATATATGTGTGTGTTTGTGTATTAAAAGTATTTTATTTACATTATTACAAATATTATTTCTATTAAATAAAATACTTTTGTGTTACAATAAACACAAAAGTATTTTATTTAATAGTAATAATATTTGTAATGATGTAAAGGATAAAGAAAAATATGATTTTACTTCTTTGCCATTTAAATTGTCTTCTTATAAAATTGTATGGAAAAATAGTAATTTGTTTGGAAATAAAAAAAAATTGCTTGGAAAATGGGTATTGCTTTAAATAATTTATTAAATAATACAAAGGAAATTTTTGAAAGAAAGACTATTCCTGGATATTCCTTGTTTTTATAAGAAGATATATATAAATAGATAGATAGATCAGAATAGTTTGAGCTTAAATAAAAGAATAAAGGTACATAAAAGTAGGGTTAGAAATAAATATCTTAGTTCTGCCTTATATATCCATGAAAAAGATACAGGCCACACTACTAATTTTGTTGAAGCTAAGATTGTCTTCTTTGAGAGAAATGAAAAGAATTAAAAAATATTTATTATTAAAAATGTATGATTCTGGAGCAGTTAACTTATTTAAAAGTTCTTTTCATATTAAAGGTATATGGGAGGTAAATGGAATTGTAGGTAATGTTCAGTTTAAATATGTTATTTTGTATTTCTTTACACTTGAGAAGTTTGCTTGTAGTAGTGAAACCATTGGTTGGATTTTAGAGTTTATTTTAGTCTGGTTGAGTTGTGAATTTGGGGTAGTTTTGATTATTTATTGGTTAGTTTAGGTTTATGCTTTTAATGTGTGGGTATATATATAAATAATCAAAATACTTAAGAATAAACTATAATATTCAATATAAAACAGGCAAAATTCACTATACGTATTACCATATTGGTATATTCAATATACCAATTAAAAAATCAATAATAGCTATAGCCTGCTTATAATAGTATATGCCATCCTGAATACCATTTAAAAGTTAAAATTTAAGCAAAAAAGTCTCATATATTTATGGAGTTTATATGTTAGTGTGTGTGTGTAACAAAATATAATGTTAAATTAGAACATCAAAATATTAATCTTTGAATATGTTTTCTTTATAGTGACTTTTAATTTTTTACCTAATACATCTTTAGTGTTTAATATTCTATTCCTGACCCATTATTAAATATAATATTTTGTGTTAAGACTTTGTTCTAATTAATTTTTAAACTCACGTTCTTCTAATTTTAGTATTATTAGAAAAGTCTGATTCCATGCTTTTTTGAAAATGCAATGGACCACATCCTTTATTGTATATTATTTTTATTATTTTTTATTCTAAATACATGTCTGTCTTTATGTTTCAGAAATACACCTGGGTCTCTTTTTATGTGGTAGATAGGTTCCACAAAAAACCCACATAAAAGAAATCGCTCAAAAATAGACTTAACTTACATTGGAAAATTTTGGATACATTCCATAATTTTCAATAATCACATAAAAGAAAAGCAACAAGATAAAATTACTTTAAAATTTGCATTAAAAAAATAAGAAAATAAAGTATGACTAATAAAAAATTTCAAATATTTGAAAAAAATTGATACAAGACAAACTTTTTTTATTTACTATTTAATTTTATTCAAAACAATATGTTTTTATGTGTAATTTATTTTACATTTTTATACATATTTTAATCATTATAACTATTTGACAATATGCAGGTATATTTGTGAACTGATAAAAAAATCAGATTCATAATACAAGAGGAAATACAATTAGCACCAACTTCAGTCTCGTGATGTGTTTAATAAGGTACATAAACTGAAAATTTTCATTCATGGATTTAAGTTGCTCTAAAATCATCAATTTTTGCATAATTGTAGCAAATTTATGGTCTTTTTAAAGCTTAAAATGTATTGTAAGGCACTGATTTGTTACTTCTCATTTTGAACCATAGGGAGCACTTGACAACAGTTTTGACAACTCCAAGTTTTTTGCTTTGATATTCAAAATGAAAATGTATATTTGAAAGTACTTTTTTACATATTATAAATTATTTTGATAAAGTATGCTGAAAATATAATTATTTTAGAAAAATAGTTAAGATTTTAGTAAAAATTATTTACTTTTACGTGAAAGTAAATTGAGAAAAAAATCAATGACATACACTGCATTTTCTAATAGGTTATGAATGTTCTTTTTAGGTTCTCTGCTATAGAATATTTTTATAATTATAAATAGAAATTTATTTTTGGAAAAACTTTCATTCACTTTCATAATCTGACAAATTATTAATTTGCTTTTCACAAACAAATCTAATATTAAAAGACAAATTCACTCAGCCAATAAAAAAATTTTCAGTCTAAAAATTAATGGTCTTCTATCAACAATGTAATTGGTAATTAAGCTTTGAGATGATGATTTTACTAATTGTTTATAAAGCACAGATATCCAGACATATAACTATTTAGCTCTCATTGGAATTTAAGAACTCATTCATAATTTATGTCATTAACAAGAAAATGATTGTCCAATTGATTTGAAAGTTGAAGACTTTCTTGAATCATTTTTGCTATGAAATCAACAAGTTCCACCATTTCTGTTTCATTATCTTTTGTTAAATCTTCTATAGCCTATAAATTTATTGCCAAACCTTTTTCCAACAGGCATTTAAAGTATGTAAAATATATTTTTTGTAAATCTTTCAAAACTTAGTCTTGAAGCGTAGAAATAATTTGTAAAGTCAACATCTCTAAAAAAAGGTAAAATATTACTAAAACACACACCCATATATATATATATTACTTCTTATATTCATTTTAATGAATTTGTATATAAGAATTTAAATTTGCATACATTTTTTTCATCTGCGTAATGAAGTTGCTTCTTTCTTCTTTGTAACCTAAAGCTGAGTGCACTTTCATTACATGGAGGGGAAAAGGATGCAAATTTAAATTACAATATAAAGCTGAACACTGATTGTATATATGTGTGGAGATAATAATCTGGATCAACTCATGATTGCTGGTTTAGCATGAAATACGTGTATTGGTGATTATTTATCTTTTCAACATGCATGTGATCAGGTGAGTCAGCAATCTGAAATGGCATGGAGAGTTGAGGGTCACGTTGTAACAGTCAGAATCATGTGATCAGCCAACAAGATTCAGAGGCCTAGCAAAAGTACTTCAAACCCAGCATGTTCGGGATATGGTAGTCGCAGAACAGTACTAAGCTTTAACCTATCTGGCCAATGCTCCTGATGCTACTAATGGTAATCATTTTTCTTTGGTCCGGGTGGTCAGGGTAAAAACAAGGACTCTATCGATTCAAACTCAGCCTGTCATGCATTACAATTATTTAAATTAATTGAAGATACTTCCCAGCCCCATCAACTCAGAATATTATTTTATATATTTCATAAGTTTTGAATATGCACATAGATTACTTAATTAAGTGGGAATGTAATTGGGTGAATGTGGTGAACCAGGGAATGACATGACAAATGTATAGATATACATGATTTATTAACACAAATTCAGTAAAAGATAGAAATAATAATAATGTTTGGATCTTATTATGATCCATGTATAGGCATTATATATATATTACATTATATGTGCAGGTGTGTGTAAGCTGAACAGTGTATTAAATATAAATGAAGATAAAAATCAATATTATATATATATGAAAATTTCTGTCCCTTAATGAAATTTAAAATTATTACTATGATATTGACCTGTTATTTAACATAAAATAAATATTTAAACTATTTTATTACGTTAATGATTTATTGAAATCTAGATTCATATGATATAATGAACTTATAAACAGCTATTAACCTCATCAATAGAACACGTTTATATATATATAGCTTCATGAGATAAGCAAACAGCTTATACTTTGTGGCTATCCAAGAAATGGAATGCGTAATCATTTCATTTGCATCACTCCGAGTCAATATATTATAGTTTGTAATACGGCTATGATTATGAGGATTTTGACCCTTGAAAGCGCTTAGCCATTTAATGGAATAGATATTAAAATAAAAATAATATATTTTCTTTATTTGTTTTTAGCTTTGTGTGCTTGTGCGTGATAGCGCATTTTATATATTTTGATAGCTTCATGAGGTATATTTTATTTTTAACTCATGAAGTAATAACACATTAGTCATACAATTTTAAATTGGTTATAAAATATTGAGCACTTATTGTATAAAATATGGATAATTATATTCTCTAATTGGAAATTATTATAAATGATCAATTAAAAAAGTTACCAAGCATTATCATAATAAATTTTAAAAAGTATTTGAGTTTTTTAAAAAACTTAAAAGTTTAGCATATCTTGAATAATACTGACTTTCTATAAAATTATAAATAAACAAAATGCTTTACACTATATAAATATCTCAGATATGCCAGAGTTCTATATACTTGTCATGCATGCTAACACAGCAGCCATATGAAGGAATTAACTTGATCAATATCTTTTGTTTTTAAAGTATGCATGTTCACACATCATGAAGCAAGAGAGAATGACAATATGTATATTATAAGTAAAGGATTTTTATATAAATACACAAATTGCTTTTGATCATGTAAGGTAATAATTGTCATGTCAGATTTTAATGACAATATTAGAAAATGATTAAAATATACAAATTTAGGATGTAATTTCAATTATAAAAATATCTATGGAAAGTTATAGACTTATAGGAAAAAACTGTCTGATATATATTGTAATGATCAGAAAGTATAGTTTCTTTAACCTGACCAGAGACATAGGTAAAGGGGGGAGGTCAAACCTCACTTACCCTTCTAGATCCTAACTAAATGACTCACTCCTTTAACCTCACAAGAGTTAATTTTCTAATGCAGCCTGGTGATCAGGTAGAGACAAACCTCTTAGGAATCCTAGCATGTGATGATCAGGTTTACACCTATACAATAATGAACATTTATAACTTGGTTACTATTATAAATTATAGTTTATTGTTAGCATAAGGTTATTTATGTTTCATTTAATGGAATTATTTACAAATAACAAGAAGGTACTTGTGTGCGTATATGACATTCAATTGTACTTAGATTTTTGAAATAAAAGAAAAAACAAAACATTTGATATGCATTATTAAACAGAGAGATAAATTTGACTTGGTAGAGAGGAAGTGTGGAAATTGACCAATGGTGTGAGAACATGATAGTGTTAACATGTTTAAATTAGCAAAATGAACCAGAGACTGAATTGAACATAGCCTCATTTATACTAAAATATATATATTCCCAATGAATTTTTAACAATAGATTTGCATAGCAACACACAGATCATATATTAACAGGCATAATTATAAAACAAAAGGGTAAGATTCAGTGCAGTATTCAGTGATTATGATATATATTTAAATGTGTATCTTTAAAATATGGTAAAGTCTTCATCATGATGCCAATTTGATCAATGGATAGCTACTTCACCTCTAATTTATTATTAAAGAAAGGAACTCATTCACCTAAGCATGACCCGAGTTCAGGAACAAAGTGTTTTGTGATAGCTTAATGTCAATTTCCTTCTCACTGCCCTTTTAACATGATTCACTATTCCAGGCAACTGATATGTCCAGTATTCATGAGCTGGCTGGATGAAGTAATTCGAAAAATGCAATAAAAAAATGTAGAGACACTATATAATCACTAAGTAACCAGTACAGGGAATGCGGTCAAACGACCTTAAATATTAAAGCCTTATTAACATTAATATATATTATGATACCATATATTACTCTACTAGAAAATCCATTACAAAATAATAAAACCCTCCTCACTTCAAAGTCATAAAATAAACTTATATGCAGGCATTGTACCAACATTAATTCTTAGCCTGATTAATCAATAATTGTCATTATTTAACTAATTTCTGCACATAGATTTGATGAATATTGAATAGATAATTATAAGAAAAAGATCACATTGTACCCCTCTATTACAAATATTAAATAACAGATGCTTATATATACTGCATCTCCCAATACATATTTATTTAATATGAATTTACTTTGCTTAAGTATGCATATGTATAATAATAATTGTGAGGTACTTTGCTAAAAAAAATATAAATTAACAAATTAAGTAGATGCATATATATGATACCAACGTCTTTCTTAGTCTAATTATAAAATGAATATAGAGATTAGTTAAACTAAATGGCAATGTATTCTTTGTCTCTTCTTTAAAAACATTTAATAATAAAAAAACAACTGCGGAAGAAGGTGGAGGGAATTCTTTCGAAAAATCCAAATAACTTTTACAAATTATTGAGAAACGATGTCTGCCTTTTATTATAGCAAAATGAAATAAAAGTTTATAACTTATTTACAATACCTCCCAGCTCCTTCCTCCCTTATATACATATATTCGACATTACCAAAAAAGTAATAAATACCAAAAAAATAAAAGAGAGATATTGTTAATTCCATATGCATGCTAACGATACCTCACTATATATATATAACAAAAAGAAAAAAACAGAATTAGTTGATCGTTAGAATACATAACTTAATCTTTTTTAAATATATGTAAGGTACACATATATGTTAAGAAGAACAATAATATATATAAAAAAATGGCAAAGATAAAAAAGTTATCGGTAACTCAGACATGCGTACATATATGGATTAAGCTTTATATGGATGGTGAATTAAGAGTTCATTTTTAGAGGCCTCATGATGCAGTTATTATTTCTTGATGGCTGTTATGGTCTACATCAGATGTCTGTGCTCCTGTTTCCATTTAGATAGGTCTTTCTTTCTGGTAGCAAAGGTAGGCAGTTATCAGGCATGATTCTTCAGTCTTCTGCTGGGCTTCATCTCTAGGATTCCCTCTGAGGACGGACAAGGAGGACAGAGGAAAACTTTTCTACTCAAGCATGACTTGTACAGACATTTATGAATTGGTTCAGACTTTAGCAAGAAGATGATGATTATTTTTGAACAAAGAAGAATTTTAGTATTTATACCCTTTTAACTCTTTTATTTAATCCATTAATTAATTAATTGCAGTCTACCAATGCTTCCCTTGTTCACCAGCTCTTAAAAGCATCATATGATTTTACACTATTGTTAAACAAACGATTTTATAATACCTCATTTTTCTTAATGGATCTTAAGTTAAATTTTTTTACTTAATCTATATTGTGCATCAGGTGATTTCTTTATTTGCTGATGCACTACTTTTCTATATTTGCTGATGAAATAATTTATTTTACTTTAAACTTTTTCCATAATTTCCCAATTATATACATTTAAATTTCCTTTATAATTTACAATTTATTTTAACATTATACACACATATCATTAATCATTTATTTTAATATCCATTTACCATGATTATCCTTATGGTCTGTCATTAAATAAACAATGATGGTGAAGCATACATATATATGGCTACATAAATATAATTTAATAATTTTAAAAAGATATAATTATTAAAATACATTTAAATATGTGGAAATTTCTGTTATTTTTATTTCAGAAAAATCACTGTCAGATAATATTAAGCAGTGACCAGTGAAAATTGTATACTGTAAATGCTTTTGCATTCAAAAGAGGATTTCTGTTCTAAATGCAGCTAGCTCTATGAATTCAAAGAAATAAATATATGCTTGACTATAAAATGATCATAAAACTGATCCAAGTGAGAGCTGCTATCCACCCCAAATCTAATGTGTCTGCTATTTGAGCACAACATGACAGAGCTAAAGAGATTTTTGCATCAAAATAAAAAATTGTGTAAATATAAAGCTGATAAAAAACTTGACATTAAAGAATATATCAAAGATCTTATAAACATAGGCTACAAACATTCGACATTAATAAAAATAGTAAAAAAAAAATTATATGAAGATTAACAAAGCTGCTATCAACAATATTCTGTCCAAGCCCTCTCATATATTTCTAAAAAATCAACAAAGCTTTGGATAAATTGCTCAAACAATGCTCAAATAGCATTTAGAATACTGCCTTCCTTTAATAATCTTTTGAACAATACTAAAGAAAGAACTACATTCAAACATGCTCTTTAAATAGTATATAAAATTCCATGCCCAACTCCAGCATGTAGAGTGGCATACCATGGGGAGTCTCAAATTAATAGATCTATGAGAATCATCCAGCACTCCTATCTTTATAAAAAGACAAAAGAAGACTGGCAATATGTCATTTTTTCTTGAGTACAAGCTTGCTACAGGATACGTGTTTTTCCCTTCTATTACTAAAACCACTTAAACAGAGAGGAATGATCATAAAAGAAAGTTCAATGAGGCATGGGTTATTGCAAGAGACTCAAATTCCATCAACAGGAAGGAGTCTTGCATTCCTTTGTCAAAAAATGGAACATGTGACTTTTATAATTGACATTTTTCATTGCAATAATTTGCATATTTTATAAACTATATATATATATTCAGCCTGCTCCTGGCATTGATAGTTAATTAATTTTGCATTATCATTTTGGTGAGATGTTGCTAAAAATTAACTCAATGGTATTAAGTTAGAATATATATTGTATCACAAATGAACAGCACTCCATATAAAATGTTGTTCACATTCATTAAAATAAAATCTTATATTTAAATAATGAAAAGATTTTGAAATTAAAAACATCTCATTTGAAAAAAAAAAAATTTAAAAAAATCAGAAAGTTTAAGAGAAAGTCAAGGGAGAGAATTTAACTTAGAAAAGTTAAAGCTATAAAAATCTAAAAATAAATCTTTTATATGAAATTAAAAATACTCTCTTTTCATTTAATTTAAAGTAAAAAATAAATCTTAAACACTAAAACATCTCTATGTGTGCATAAATAATGAATTGATTGTAAACATAAAGAAATAATAATAATAATAAATGAAAGTTAATATTAAAAATAAATGAAAGTTTATAAGTTAAAAATTTCCTTCAAAAATTGCATATACTCATAAGCTACATAAAAATGGAATTAGCAATGGCTACTAATCAAAATCCATAAACAACAGGCTTAATTAAAATGCTTATCAAAAATTTAATCAACAAAAGCAGTGGATGAATTCTCAACAATGAAAATAGCTGGCAGGTTTAAAAACTAATTTTAAAAAATGATGAAAAGGTCATCACATAAATATGGTTGAAAATTAGGTCATTCAGTCAGTCATTCACATATCTAGAGTCATTCACATATCTAAAGTCAATCACCTGTTATCTGTATTTGTTAATAAAGACAATGCAGTGTTAAGCAGTTTTTGGGGCATGCGATGAACTCCAGCCTCTGTCCAACAGAACATCAGCAGTCTGCCCAATAGAAGCAATGTTCATCTAAAAATTTGAAGCTGTCAGGAATGTCTAACTGTCTGAAATAGAAGTAGCATGGAATAGCAATCATTAGAATCTCAACAGAAGCTTAAAATTCAACCGGTTGATAAAACATATTCAGCATTAAATAATTTGAAGCCACAAAGTTCAAAAATTCTATAGGTAATAACATTTTATTATTCCACTTCTTGATGTTAATGAATGTAGCCATTGCAATATTGAAGCCTCCTGAGTCAATAAAAGAAATGAACTCTATAGCATACATAAAATGAACTATTGATGTGTGTGTTTTAATACCTTGTATTTATTTAATGTTTTATATTGTATTATATTGGGTGATTTATTAAGAATGTGTGGTTATATATAAAAATCATAGTTTATTTAATTGAGAAAAATTTATAATTAGTTTACAAGCATTTTAGTTAAAATAAATTATCTTTGAAAATTAATAGTTTGTCAGTCAATTCTTTACTCATATCACTAATTAAAGCAGTAGTTTATTATACCATTCTTTTTGATTGAGCTAGTTGGGATTTCTTAGGCACTGAATTAGTATGCCATTGTTCAGGGGATGTTAGTTACCCTTTGTAATTAACTGGTGCCTGGAGTTTACTCTGAAACAAAAAAATGCTTTGAATGATAGGCATTGAATTTTGCAGTCAAGAAGATCTGTGGCCTTGAAAGGTAGTCATAGTTATGTATCTTATATATAGCTTCAGCTTAGTCATAGGTACCCTCTGGGTATTATGCTTCTCTTCCTAAGGGACTGGTGTGGTGCAATACTTAAATTGCAGTGGAGTAGATTGAATGTATAATTTTTTAATATATTTTTATATATAAAAGTAAGTCTTACAATTTTGCTTTTCACAATTTCTATTTTTATTAAAGAATAAAATTCTATGCTAAATTGTAATCATATTCAATCTATTACCCCACCTGGTTATACATATATATATATATGGTTTAAAAATATCTTTTCATAGTTTCTTGACTCAACTAATATTTTTGGAGCAACTCTGGGTCTTATATAGAGACAAAACTATTAAACATGTTTAAAGAAATGGAGCTTATTACTTTTTCTACACTACTTATTTTACAACAGACTTTTTCCACAGCAGTGCAACCTTATAATTTAATAATTTTTAACAGATATAATTGCTTAAATATTTTTAAATATGTGGAAATTACTGTTATTTTTATTTTAGAAAAATCACAATCAGGCGATAGTAGACAGTGTCCAGTGAAAATTGTCTATTATTAATGTTTTTTGCATTCAAAAGGGGGTGTATCCTTTAAATGCTGCTGTAAATTTCAACTCTATTTAAAGAGTCTAATGTAAGAGAAGAAAAGTTGTGAACTTTGTTTTTTTAAGCATGTGCATCTTTTCTGTAATTACTTTGTCTCTATATAAGAACTGGAGTATGATTTTAGATACCTTATAGTTGTACAATTTAAAAAACTTGGGAAACATTTTAAAAAAATCAATATAACTACAAAAATAATTTTAAAATATTTATAAAACTTATGTATATAAATAATATATTGAAGCTAGTGTTAAAAAAATTTACTAATCCACCTCAAAAATTTTTTTATTCAAATAATATCAGCTAAATAAATGCATTTGATATTTATAGCGAATTTACCTTTTTTATTCCAAGATTATAACTGCCATAAATAAAAACTTTTCCTCTACAATATTGACTTATCATTTAATTCATCTATTTTCTACTTCATGTCTTTTATAATAATTAGATATTTAAAAATTTTTAAAGTACATTATATGCAATAGGCACAAGAAGGAAGGGTTAAATCCTTGTAGAAATGAATGTAAAACATTCAACTGAAGATTCAGCAGAATTAGATATTAGATTTTGACTACAAATAAATATGAAATTGAAGTTTGCAATGTTTTTAATAGATTCAGCAGAGAAACAATCTTGAATAAATAAGATGTATAAAGAGTTAATGTAAAATTAAAAATACAAATACTATTAAGAACAATATTATCAACAATTGATTTCCTGAAAATTTAGAAATATTCTAATAAATTTAATATAGAATGTTCAAATGGTTTAAAAGTTTAAGGTAAAACCAATCATGAATAAGAACAATGATTAGATAACTGATACTCTATTAAGAACAGCCATCCATATTGAAGTGACAAAAAATGCAGCAATTACTCAGTAAATCATTAAACTTGCAATGTATGCAGAAAAAAGGAATATTAAATATTTTAAAATTATCCTTTTTTAAAAGAAAAGCAATCTGTAAATGATATGATAATGAGTTAATTATGTCATAACCAAAATCTTTTTTGCCCCCTCTTATTGTCCTCTACCTTCCTTTTTTAATTTTTAAACTTTTGTAGGTTTTTTATTTTGTGGGGGGTTTTTTTAAAAAAAAAAAAAAAAAGCAGGTGGAAAAAAAAAAAAAAAAAAAAGTTAAGAGAAAATATAATTGAAATGACAAGAAAAGTTAAAAGGGGAATAAAAAATCTCAAAGATATAAAATAACATCTTGATAGTCAAAAGTCATTCTAATTTTTAAAAATTACAAAAAAGAGGATAATTTTATAATAGACATAAAAATTTTACAAAGAACTATATAGCAATAAACAATAAAAAACAAAATAACATTTACATTTATGGTTAGAGTTTGGAATTCAAGTATTTTAAGTAAAGAGATGAATGTTAATTAATTCTATGTAGAGTAAAAAAGCTCTAGAATACTATAAAATTATGCATATATATATATGGAAATGTCTATTATATTTTCATATTAGAAAAATTATCATCAGATGTTAATAAACAGTATTTTTTTAATTATTTTTTAATATTAAAATATAACAAATATTTCCATATATTTAAACAATAATGACTGCTAAAAATTATTCATTATATATATATATTAGATGAAGCTTATAAAATAATTAAAGACTTTTTTAGTAAAGCTAGATATGAAATATCTAAACGATGAGGCTATAAGATGATTGGAATAATATAATAGCAATATTGATTATTATTAAGAAAATTGAAAAAAGCATTTGTAAATTACAAATATTTCAGTCTTTTATTAATTTTTTTATGTTATCTTTACTAATAAACTTTACAATTCATTTAGAGAAAACAAATCTGAATTTAGATATGTTTAGACCATGGTAGGTTGGTGGATTTATTGATTATAAGAAATAAGTTCAACTCTTTATAAATTCTTAAATTGATTAAAGCTTTGAAACATACTACATACACTGGGGATATTTTCAAATTCTTAAAAATATTTTCAAAGTATAGCAATAGTGATAAGGTTATCAGATATAACTAATGAAATTTAAAATAGATAATTGGTTAACAACAAAGTCCATTTCTCAAAAAATTTTATAGCCATTTTATAAAAAGTATTAAATAAATAAATAAAAAATAAAAATAAATGAAAATTATTTGTCAATAAGGTTTTGTTAATTATGTAGTTGTTTTCATAAATAATGCTTTACAGCTTCAGGAAATGTTATAAAGACTATGAAGTAAAGATAAAAGAGTAGAAATGAAAATCAATATTATTTCAAAAAAGAAAAACATAAATAAAGTAAGATTAGTAGAAGAGAATTAAAATAAATTATCTATTATAAATACATTAATAAAACTATCACTACATATACAGGCAGAACAGAAACAAATATTAATAGAACTTAATATATGAAGTTCTTTTTGTTAAAATTATTAAAAGAATACCTAACTATATGATGAAAAAATATTTTAAATAAATATATTTTAAGAGACTTACATTAGTGTCTGAGAAATGGGCACTTAAAATAAAGCAATAAAAAAATTATATGTATATTTATTTACTTGTAGAAAGATGTGCTGAAATCAACAAATAATCAAAGTCTATATACATGGTTGAGAGTACAAATAAGTAGCTCTGAAGAGATAAGTATAATGTTGAGTTGAATTTACTATTGGGAAATTAGCAATAGATAAACAACTGAAATTTTAAACTAGATATCATAATATTGTAAGAAACTGGAGTTAAACTACACATAAGATGAATGTATGTTATAAAATGGTTATTGGAGCGATAGGAAAATTAGTAGCATTGGATTAGTAAAGTCATAGTATATTGATAATAGTTTAGAATGACGTAATAATTTCTAATAAATAATTTAATTATATATAATCTTTTATATAAATCAAAATTCAAACATCATATTATAATATTTACAAAATCAAAATCAGGATTTGAAATTCAGTATCAAATTTTATTTTTTCACTTAAGCCATTATAATTCAAGAATCAAAAGTATTTTGACTTTCTTAACTTATATAAGAAATAGCCTTATTAATTATTTGAAGTCTGACAAATAAAAATGAATAATATGCTTATTCTATGTACATGCAAAGTCATATTGCTATAAATTTATGAAAAGTAGTGGCTTAAATACAACTGAAATACCTATGATTAACCACCAAATTTAAATACTGCAATAAACCGATCATTTGCGACATAGCTGATACTCTTTATAAATTACGAATTAATATAATCATAGTATTTTGCACACCATATATATCGTATATACATTTTCATTTATAGTATATAAGCAATTTAAAACAATAATTTAGAATAAAAATATTTTATTAACACATGCATTACTTTGAAGTAATAAATATATATATATGACACTATCCCTTAAAATTAGCAGAAATAAATTTTAATTGATTATTTCAATGTAATTAATTCAGTTAACTGTCTGTGTAAAATTCAAATAAAAATGAAATATAAAAAAAATAATTAAAACTATTTAATGATTTTCTCAAAATCGTGTGGATATTCTTTCAGTAATTTATTTATTTTTACCATAGCAGTAATAACTAATAACATAAAATGTAAAAATGGCAGAATTTAAAATGCTCTGTTTTTTCATGAACACCGGTTTATTTTATTAAAAACATTTCAAACATTCTTTTGATGCTGTATCAAATAGATATCTAGAGATAATTAATTAATAGCCTATAGATTTTCAATATTTTCCTCAATTCGCCAAAATGAGTGGAGTAGCTAAAAAATATTGTACTATGACCAACTGCTTGAATTTGCCTTCAACATCACTTAGTTTTCTATTGTTTACTAGTTCTTATCTTCATTTCAGCTTGAACTTCTTATGAAATCCCATCAAAAACCTATTCAATTTAGTTCAAAAAAGTGCTACAGAACTGAACTCTGGAGTTCAAGGTTTATGAGGGCCAACTTTATATGAACTCCCAAATAATAAATAATTTTAGTTTTTTAATATCTTTAATTTAAAATTATATCATAAAACAATATATTCACTTATATTATTAAAATGCATTAAAAAATAATTATTACCATTTAATTAAAAAAGTTAAATCAATATGCTATAAGTTTTTTAATTTATTTATTTTTTCAAAAAGATTTCTTACATATATATTTTTTAAAAATAAATATGGCATTCTATAAACACTCAAAAATTAGTTATTTGGAGATCATGTAATATTTGAGTTCTGTCTGGCCCAGGAAACATTAATTTTTCTACCCATCATTCTATTAGTAAAAAATTGTACTGGCTAATAAAATATATTTTAATTTCTTCTGAATAAATAGAATGAAAGAATAATTGTAAATGTTTTTTCAAACTTTTATGCTATTTTTTCATTTGTTTGTAAAGATATATGTATTTAATAAAATATTTTAAGTTATAAATTAACTTTTTTGTATTGGCCTGCTGTAAGGAGTTCTTGCATTTTGTTATCATAATCCATTGTATTCATTACAACTATTGCATTGCCTTTGTCAGCAGGAAGAATAATTAATTAATTGATTATACATTTGTTGTATGATCACACTTTTTGAAAACACATCAATGCATATCACCTTCGATTAAATTCACAATAGAATCCCAACTGTACTAAACATTGGTATTCTTACATGTTCTTGTGCAAGACTCCCTCATAGCAAAATAAAAACTATTGTTTACAAAAGAAAAAACCCTTATCATATAAATCCAACCACAGCAGAAACACAAAATTAGGACCTATACCATCTCTATGGAACAGAGCAAAAGAAGTTTGTTCAGAAATCAGCGAATTGAAAAATATCTATATTGAGCCAATAATTTTGATCAACTCATGTTGTGTTCTCTGTGTGTATGTGAATATATGTATATACACATATATATTAGATAGAAAATAGGAAATAAAAGCTATGTGTATAGGAAGTTTTTTTATGTTGTTTATTAGTTTTTTTATTGGGATTTAAAAAAAAAAAAGAGCGAGCGAGAGAGAAAAAAACAAAACGGTAGATTAATCGTATTTTTTAATTGGATGGAGAAATTAAATCGAAAGTGATAGAAAAAAATGTTAAAAGTTTTTGGAAACAATTTCGTAATTAATTATTTTAATTTTCTAATCTGAAGGGAGGGGAGAGAGAAAAAGAATTTTAATTAATTCTATTGTCATGACTTCTGCTTAGCAAGGTGTTAAAACAAAAAAAATATGAAAGGAATGCAATCACTGGCAGGGAATGTGATCAAAAAAAAAGACAATGAAGAAAGGGACTATAAATAAAGAGAAAAGACTATAGTGTGCTATTATTAGTTTTTTAATAATAAAAAAACTATTATAGAAAAAAGTGAAATAAAAATGATCGAAGGCTAAAACAAAATAGAATCCGTCCCCAACCAGGGCACTGACCCATTCCTAGATCTTCATCAAACCGTGAAACCATCTGAAAAAACATCAAACCACATAGGAAAAATTGGAGCTAGCCGTGGAACAAAAATTAGTTGCTGGGAATCAACTCCCAATAGATACGAAGAAATGCTTAGGAATGTGTACTGATCGATCAGGGTAATGGAAACTTTATGTTTAGTGATTGAACTATAGACATTAGCGAACTTTAAACATAATTTAGGATTGCATTTAACCATTAATGAACTATGAGTAATGACAATAGAAGGGGATTTTATTTTAATATTAATAATGTTTATATCTGCATTAATTAATTCGTTTAGTTAAAATGCGTAAATTATTTATATGTTTTAATTTTTCTTTATGAATGGTTTAGCTAAATTTTGACTAAATTTTCAGGACTATGGGATGAGGTCAGAAAAAGATAATAATTCAATAAATGAACCCACAAGAATGATATCAGAATGGAATTTAAAAAAAGGATTTGTAAACCAAGTGAAAAGTATTAAGGGTTGAGAAAATATTGAAAGAGAGGGTAGGGGTCTTGTGTTATACCTTACTACTAATAGTAAGCCACTTAGTCCTAATACCGGTCAAGATTTGGATTGGTTTAGATGCTTATTTAAGTAAAAGTGCATGTTCCTTCGAGAACTAAATATATATTGCACTTTGCTTTTGTTTGTTTTTCTTCTTTAATTAAAAAAAAAAGGAAGAAAGAGAAAGATTACGTTAGTTATGTAAAGAGTCAAAAAAAGAAGGAAAGTGTAGAGAGATTATTAACTATTTCTTTTGTTAATGGTCCTGAATAAAGAAAAAATGAAACTTTAATAAAGCGTATCATTAGTTAAAGGTTATGAAAGTGTATTTGTTTTTGTTTTTTTTTGCATTTGTTCTTTAAACAATAAAACCTATTATTGTATTAAATCCATCCATGTTAAAATGGGATTGTTGAGAGAAATTTGGGGTTGATCTGTTATACGTATACAAATTATCAACTTCTAATATGGAATTTTTTTAATTTTGTGGTTCTAAGTTATTTTCCTAGTGGTGCCCTGGTATGATAACGATTACAGATTGTTCATATTTTTTAAATTCTCAGTGTATAATCAGTCGGGTATAAAAAGTAGTGGCACAATATAGAACAAACTCTTATGAAAAATGATTATCCATCAGCTATTATTAATAAAACCTTAAATAGACAACAAAAAAATCATCAAAAGAAATAAACAATTATGGGTACTATAGTGTATCCATATATACCAAAAAATAGCAAAAATCTGCGATTGGTATAACATCAGAACAGCTTTCTAAAGCCTTATCACACTATGAGGAATTCTACCATCTACAAAGCCTAAACATGAAATTCTGAAAAGTAAAAACTGCTTCTATGAAATACCATATGATGTGGAAGAATGTATACTGGTGAGCCCCATCACCCCATTGAAAATAAACTGCATGAGCACAAACTGATGATTAGAAAAGAGAAAACAGATGTGTCTAAGATAGCAGATTATATATGTACCAATGAACCTAGTTGGGAAAATACAAAAGTATTAAATATTGAGAAAAAGATACAAATAAGAAATTTCACACAAAGCACATCACAATGACAAATAATCATGTAAGTCAACCTAGTGTGACTGTATATAATGTATGGAAACCACTAATCAACTTTGCTCTTAGGAATAAGTGGAGAAATTAGTAGGAACCTCATATACAAGTCTTTGAAATTTCTACTGGCTGTCACCTTTTTCAGAATGGCTCAGTTGGTTAGATGATTACCTTAAAATTCAATATTCAAGAATCTAAAGATCCAGGCTCAATTGTCATATCAGCACTGTCACTGTTCGGGTCAGTAGTGCCTAAAGAGATGATTATCTTAAAATTCAATATTCAAGAATCTAAGGGTCCAGGCTCAATTCCCATGATAATACTGTCACTGGTTAGGTCAGTAGCATCTGAAGAAGAGAAAGTAATACCTTTTGAACATTTCACAAATACTAACCTGTGTGCAGTTACTAACAGTTGAATGTAATTGGAATATTACAATAAAAGTTATTTTTTTCTAAACACATTTAATACATAATATTAGATTGTGGAAATTGTCCAACATATAAAACAACTAGAATACTATCATCACAAAATTTCAGGAAAACAATGTGTTTTATGTTTCTATAGTTACACATGATTTTTTTTACATCTTTGTACTTCCTTTTTTTTTTATTATATGTGATAATTTATTTTTAAAAAAATATTTCATTACACAATAAGTTTTAATAATAAATATGCATAAGAGTAACTTTGTTTTGCTTCCAACTCTATTCTTGCTGAAAGCAATATGTATTAAAAATTAACTTTATAATTTTAATATCAACTTAGTTGATTTAACTTAAAAATTTAAAATAATTATAGCACAATTCATGCATATTATTTTTATTGTTGTTGTTGTTGTTGTCGTTATTATTATTATTATTATTATTATTATTATTATTATTATTATTATTATTATTATTATTATTATTAAAACAGACAAAACTCATTATACATATTGCCACACACAGCAAGCTAGAGTAATCAATGGATGCCAGAAGGCTTGTGCATAAAATCCCCATCTAGTGCCTACTCATCCAATATCCCCAGACTAGTTTCTGGCTTGTGGCCATCATCAGTGAGGAGCCTTGTATCTGAGAGCACTGCACCTGGATCTTAGGATCTAATGCAACCCTCCAGCAGCCACCTTTTATCTCCACTTAACTACAAAACTATGAGTCTTAAACTGAAAATGCCTTAATGTTTTTAATCCAAGTCCATAGCTTATATAGTCATAGGTCTGAACTCAGTTCAGTACCCATACATTTTGGTGTCTTTGGTTCTTTAATAACCATAGGCACCACTATTCTATTAGACAAGATTGTTTTTCAAGAAGTGGTGGTCATGTGATGTTTATTATTATTATTATTATTATTATTATTATTATTTCACATATTACATATAGTCACATTATTAACTTTAATCATCATCAATTGAGATAGAATAATCTTACTATATAATCCAAATATATTGAATGATTTATGCTTTTATATTACAACATGCGATGTCTGAAACATCTTTTTGTTTTAAAACTAAAGTGAAATGAAGTAATTCTCACTTTTGAGATGTTCTAAAAGATCTCATACAATTATATATAATTTTAATTAGTTGCCTAAGAGGTTTATAATACTGGCTGGGCTAGAAAAGCCAGAAATTGTAGCACACATAATCTGGTAGATATGCTGTAATATTTATAGGTGAAATGCTAATTTAAAAGTACTATAAATACTGCAGCATATCTGCCACATTATGAGTATTAAGAATCTGGCCTCTCTAGCCAAAACTGTGCTCAGCTAATGTTATAAAATAAAGGTATGGAATTAACCTTTTCCTTAGCAAACATTAGAAACCCTTTAGGTAATTAATTACAAGCAAGATAAGAAAAATAATAACAATTTCAAATTATAATTTTATAAAACACTCATTCATAGCAGATTAACAAAAAATAGTGTTAGTAGATGTAAATATATTTGCCTACCAAATTGACTACAGTAAAAAGAAAAGTTAACTATATGCTTAAAAAGCATTGACTTATAATTACTTTCCTCTAGTAATAAAAACCATGTCATATTACAATAATAGTTTTTATTTTTACAATCAGCACTTTGACCCTCATATTATCATCTAAAATTAATCTTGAAACTTGAGCCTCTAGTTAATACTTAAATACCCATTTGCTGACCAGTATTGAATAGCTAAATGCGTTGACTATGGCTAAATAAATAAAAAATTATCAGCCCATCAGTGACCTAAAAAAAAAAATTACCTAACCACCTTAAAATTATATTGTGGACTTAACAAGTGAATGCACTAACAATATTATATAGAATAAAATCATGAATAAGTTAGTAAAAATTACTGTGTAGAAAATATGAGTGAAGAGGTATTTACTAATAAAGCAGTTATATTAAGAGAAAATCTGCAATTAGTTGTCTCCATTATAATAACAGATTTATTTATTTATTTATTATTAGAATATTATAATTAAGGATGAGTGTGAGAACGTTTTTCAAACAAGTGAGAATTTCCTAATCAAGTTTAGAATATTTTTATGTAGCCAGTCTTTAACAATCCAGTTGACTATTCTATTTTTCAGTAATGGCCATCTATATATTTTTAGATTAACTGTGAGAAAAGAAGTCCAAAGAAATCTAGAATAATCATATGAGTTTTATTGCATCCTATGCCGACTAGAATAATGGTATCGTATTAAAAATCAAGAGTTAAGGCTCCGAATCAAAACTCCACCTATCATAGCAAAGATAATATATATATTAAGTATCATAGCATCGGCCGGGACGCGAACCGCAACCCGGGCAACTGCCTGCAAGTGCAAGGCAGTCGCGCTGACCTCTCGACCACCAATGCAAGACAAGATAATATATTTTTAAGCTGATTTAAAGAAAAAACGTAGTGTAATAAGATATAATTTTTACATGAGTTTATTTTCATACGGCTACGGTTTTTATTTTTAATCCAGACATTAAATAAGAAAACTTCCTGAAAGCTATCTTAAAATTGATCACCATTAATTCCAGATGTATATAAATATGGTAATGAACTTAAAATTACCGAGAAACTATAATTCTGAATGTTAAGAAACATCAATTAGAATAAGCGGCAGACTCTAGATAAATAAAAAAAAAAATATTAAAAAATGTTTTTGTTTATTGTTTTTAACTTTATTGTTTATAAAAATTGCTTAGGGACTGTTTATATGTGTTTCCAAATATAAATTATTGATATTAATTATAAAGACATCTGTAAAAACAGAAACAATGTTTTTACAACATCTGACAAATAAAACTTGTTTACATTTTAAGTTGTCTGTGGGAGATATTTTGATATCTAGATTGAAAAAGAGAGAAAAAAGCAATTTTTAATGGAACGTATTTTTTAAGTAACTAACATAAAATTTTATGACTTATTGAATTTGATTTTATCTTCTCGTTGTATACATATATTTTAATAAAAGAGAAAAATATCAACATATAGCAATTTAATTTTCTGATGGCATGAATAAATCTAATTCTCTGCTCAAAGACAAATGTAGAAATTAAGCAATGACGCACTACAATAAAAGTATACTATTGATCATCATCAATGTTTACATCATTGCTTGTATCAAATCGCTTTAGCATTTCAATAAATTTTAACGAACTTTTAGAATCATTACGTTAAGTTTTTCTCCATAATATTTCCTCTAATGTCACGACCAAGATAATTGGATAAAGAGATAATTTTATTGGCCTAATTTTCATTTTATTATATATGTACAATATATAAATTGCCTTGCGGTGTAAGAATAATTTGTCAACCTGCCATGCCTATAACTAGGTATTCTATTCTAGTTAAATAAAATTGTTTTCAAGGGTTTAAAAATGTTTCTGTCAGATAGTTAGCATACTCAAATAATTATCCATAATTATCCTTAGCTGAAAAGTGAAACAGATATGTAACTGGAAAGCCTGGAAACTTCTCTCTCTTTTTTTTTCTTGATTTATCTTCTATGATGACTCTGTGTGAAAAGGCAATGATCTGAAATGGGCTACTTGTTACTAGAACATTTTGCTTTTGTATAACATATACAGATATTTATTGTATTATATGTATATGTGTGTACATTTACAAAAGCATTATTAAATATTGTGTGACTTCTTTTGCTTATAGTTAAATTTATAACTACAATATCTATTTCCTTAAAAAGAGTTCTGGTAGTTTTCAGTACTGCCATCTAGATATCCTTGGTTTATTCTTTTCTTATGCCTGAATTTTTGAAAGAATAGATGCACAAAATTTGTTAGAAGTTATTTTACAATTACACTATATAAATTTTATGAAAAATACATTAGTAATGTTTAAATATATCAAATAAAAGCAATACATATAATACTGCAAACTTTCATTATTTAAGGCATACAAATAATTGATTAGCATGTTCCATGATTATGAAATCAGAAATATTTTACTATGGACTATATCAAAATAACTTTTTAAATCAATTTGATATGCAACATGATTTATCTGCTAATTTATATAAATTTGGTTGCTGCCAGTATTTTAAGAGGGTATCAGAGATGTTGGCTTATCAAATTTTTTGTGTGTTTGCAAATATATATATATATGTGTGTGTGTGTGTAAAAGGTTTTAAATGTAGCTACTGCAAGCAAAGTATTTTCCATTATTTTTTTGTATCTTACATTTTTAAAATCAAGTAGCATTTTAAAGATACTGTGATAATAGAAACTAACATGTTTTATTGTTATTTTATACTATATAATTATTTGCAGAATTCTTTCATATATTTATAATGACATGTTTTTACTTCTAGAAATAGTGCCATCTATTTATTTTTTAAATAATTTTTCTTTCAGTATCAAGATGTTATCTATATTTTGTTTACATTAGTTTGTGCTGTATCTTTCTTTGCCACTTTCATTTTATAAATGTTCATTATCTTATTACCTCATTTTCATACAAAAAGGGATTTTTCATATGCAAAAAAAAGCTTTTATTCTAAAATTCTAATCAATATTTTAATTAAAACTTATCAGAAGTGTGCAAAAAAAGTCATGGTATTTATTGGTATAAAAATGCATAGGCAAATGCCAATATACTAGTAATGTTATTTGGTCCACATTGTTGAGCAATTTGATCTTATTTATTTGCATGAAGAATGATATGACAACAACAACTGCATTGTTATAATCATATAAAATGGATAATAATTTGCCTTGCTCAGTTTTTAATACTTTAAAAACATTAAAATATCTTTCAATAAATAACAGTCTTTTACCACATTATCACTAGACTTAATTTTACACCATTTAATATACCAACAGAACATATCAATGAATAAATAATAGCTATAGATTCTTATGGTGTAACCAGCATTATCAGAAGCATTTAGAGCTTAATTTTTTTTTAAAAAATCTCATTAAACCACACAGCATTAACATTCCACATAAATGGCCAACTTTTCATAATTTCTGTATATGTGTTAGTTAATAAATTATCTATTATAATTATAAAATATACCTATTTGAATTTTCTTTTTCTAAAAAATCAGATATATTAATCTTTAACTAAGGTTTAAAGTTTACATCTGTGCTAGAGATAATCTCTAGTTTAGAAAATGATTAGAAATGATCTTATTGTATTTATCTGAAGTGGATGGTGTCAATGTTGTGAGTGGAATGAGTTTGACAATGGTAAATAAAAATGTAACAATCTAAAATAATTTCTATATTCAAAATGTAAAAAAATACATCAAAACAAAAACTTTTATTATAAAGAACTGTAAAAAAATATTCAAATTTATCCACAAGCATAAATTTTATACAATAGTTCAACAAATGTGGTATTGTATATAATGTGATGCATATATGAGACAATTTATATTGGTGAGTTAAACATATATTAAAAAAGATAATTCATGACATGAATTATTACAAAAGTATATATTTGAGAATAAATTTACATTTATTTTAGCAGAACATTCACTTATTTGCAATGAATATGGTTTATTTTTGTATGCAAAAAATGATATGAAATAAATAAAAATCAAAAATGCATAATTTATAAATGTAACTTCAAGTTTATCAAATAAGCATTGTAATTCTATAAATTACACAGATGTTGGGAAAATTGCCATTCACATGTAAATGTTAAAATTGTGTGATTTTAGCAACATTTTAATTTTTAAATTTTAACTACTATTTGAAATGGAAATTAGGCCATAAATTGGCAATAGGTTTTACTTCTTTATTTATATACTGATATACTGAAAATTAATAATAGGACTAAAGATAAGTGGTAAAAAGCCTAAAGTAATATTCAAGGGATTATCTCAAAAGAAAAAAAATAAAGATTAATAATAACGAATTAGAAGAAGTTAACAATTACAAATATCCTGGTTAGATTATTAAAGAGATGGAAAACATAGTTCAATGGAGTGCTTTTGATAAAAATAACTTCATTTAAAAGAAAATATGCCTTTATGTTTGACAAAAGATTTTTAACAGATAGATTTTGCTAGTTCTTACTTAAAGTTCTGTAACTTGGACACTTAATAAGAGAGAAATACAGAGACTTCAGACTACTCAATGAAATATAAAGAGATCTGTATTAGGGATAACAAGAAGAGATCAAAAACAAAATACATGGGTGAGAGAACAAACCTGTGTTACTGATATCACTGAAAGAATTAAGAGACTGGTGTATTTGGGCTGGGAATATTGCTAGAATAGATGATATTAGATGGACAGTGGAAGTCTTAAACTGAATTCCAATAGATTGTAAAATATCTAAAATGAGATTGACAATAAAATAAGGAAGTTTGCTGGAGTGATGTAGAGAAGAGATACTAGAGATTAAAAAAACTGAATTATACTTGGGGAGATTTTTATCCTGCAATGCATCATAGTGCTTGAAAATGATGACATTGAATGTTGTAGAATTAATTCCAATGTTTTGTTTTATTACATATATATAAAATAACAATAAAAATAATAAATATAACAGTGATTAGCTTAGTATAGGGTTTCTCAATCCACAGAAGTACTTTCGATTAATTATTTAACCCTCTTCAACTGCTGTTAAATTTAAAAAACATAATGAAAGCAAACATTATCAACTCAAATCCCAAAATTCCCACTAATATTAAAATTCATGAATCCTGGGATTTGAGTTGATGATGTTTGCTTTCAGTATGTATTTTGGATTTAACTGTAGTTAAAGAGGGTTAAGTAATTAACCAAAAATACTGCTGTGGATTAAAAGACTGTATAATAGTTAATCACTTTTATATTTTTTTATTGCTGTTACAATATTTTTTAATTAATGAACATTTTATTTGTATTATATATATAAATTTATAAATAAATATCAAAAAATACAGTACTTAAAAGTTTATAAAAATATATCTATAACCATTACTTAAAAGTGCTTTCAACTATCTTGTAGTTTTTGTCAACTAACACTTTTAAAATGTCAGCTTTCCCATAATTCCATGATGTCAACTTTCCTATAATTCTGTGATCTTAACATTTGCTGCTTGCCTATTAATTAAATCTTCCTTGTATTTATATATTAACATCACTTCTTTAATTTTTCTTTTATTATTATTTCTTTCAGTTTCCAATATTTTTATGTTACTATAATTAAAATCAAAACCATATACATGATTTATTATGGTCATAAAAGACAGAAGCTGATAAATTATTATTATTTTTATAATTTAGTTTTAATAATAATATATGCTCTTTTGTTCTTTTTTCCAATGTACACCTCAATTCACCTATATATCCACTGCCACACCTACATGTCCATTTGTAAATGATACAATTTTTATTTGTCAATAAAGTTTTATCTTTTGAATTGTTTATTAATCTATTTAATGTAGGCGGTGCATAAAATGCAATATCACATATTCCTTTATAAATTTTCTTAATAAAACTTGCCTGTTGATTCGAAATATATGCTATTGATATCCAAAATTTGTAAATTATATCATTTAGAAATGGACATGTAGGTATGGTAGTGGATATATAGGTGAATTGAGTGTACATTGGAAAAAAGAACAAAAGAGCATATATTATTATTAAAAAAGGTTCAAAATACAAAACAAAATTATAAAAATAATAATAATTTATCAGCTTCTGTCTTTTATGACCATAATAAATCATGTATATATGGTTTTGATTTCAATTATAGTAACATAAAAATATTGGAAATTGAAAGAAATAATAATAAAAGAAAAATTAAAGAAGTGATGTTAATATATAAATACAAGCAAGATTTAATTAATAGGCAAGCAACAAATGTTAAGATCACAGAATTATGGGAAAGTTGACATCATGGAATTATGGGAAAGCTGACATTTTAAAAGTGTTAGTTAACAAAACTACAAGATAGTTGAAAGTGCTTCTAAGCGACAGTTATAGATATATTTTTATAAACTTTTAAGTACTGTATTTTTTTATAAATTTACTTATATTAGTTTGAAGAAATACAGACATCCATTTGTAATATATATATATTACAAATCGATGTCTGTATTTCTTCAAACTAATATAATATATATATATATGCATTGCAATTTGATTTATGTGTATCAAATTCTTCATTCATATCTATTTGAAATTAATACATTAATGATTACTACAAATCATTTATTAGGCTTTAAAATTACAATTGCCCAGATGTAAACATTAAATCTCAACTAAAAAATATTTTTAATTAAATAAAAATACCTGGAATAAGTAAATTCTGTAATTCTGTGTGTCATAACACAGATGGAAAAAAGAAATGAAGTTGAATTATGTATTTATACTTAATTAAACAGCAGATATACTAATCTTTAATTGAATTTTAAAGTTTATATATGACCTAGGAATGATATAATAATATCTAGTCTAACAAATAATAATTATAAATAGAATATATAAAACATGTCATATAAATCAAATTGTAATAATTTGGAGTTGATAAATACTGCACAAATGATGAAGATATGATTAAAAGGTGGTCTGGGACAATTAAACAGTGCTGATTTAGCATGAAATGCATTTTGGGTATCATTTATCTTAAATCTCTTTATCCATATATTTCAGGAAAGTTTTATAGACTACAAATTTGAAGTATATATATATGTATTTCTAGAATACTATATATTGTAGAGGTATTGTATTTGCTTTCCAGTTCAATAGCCTAGGTTGTATAAAGTCTTGGTACAAGAGTCAACTTTTTTTCAAGTAGCCAATGCATTGTCATCTAGTAAACCATCTAGTATTGTTATATTAATGGTTATTTACCTATTTTTAGTTAGAGAGTAAAAGAAAACACTATAGATTCTCATAATGTGACAATCAGTAAGCCTCTTGAGTAATGTATTTTTCCGGATCCTCTACCAAGGAAAAAGATCTATTGGAAAGATATTTAAAATAAAATCATTTTAAAACAAGCAAAAAAAAAACACAACAATATAAATACTAGCATAATTCTTTTTAAAATTTGTGTGTTTTCTTCATTTGGTTCACTTAAAAATGCACCTTTTGATTTGTTTTCTTAATAAAAATATAAACATTTAATTATTCTTAAACTTCGTTGCAAAAGTTTCAAATACTGGAAGTGATGAATTGAGCTGTGATTTAAGAATTGTCACTTTCACTCACATAGGTCACATAAGTCTATGACTAAACTACACAAAGCAGTTTTGTAAAAACAGTGAAATGATTTTGGTTAGTTTAGAATAATTCTTTAATAATATTAAAGGTTTTGTTGTATAGTCTTTAGTGCAGTTATTTGCTATTTCATGATCTATCCAGTCAGGTGAATCTTGAAAATTTTTTAAGATCACAAGCAGCATTAAAATTTATGTCAGATTGTCAACTCATATTCATTCTAATTAACACACCAAACCTCACAAAAATATCTAGCTATCAGTAATTAGAAGACTGTGGTCCCAGTTTTTTCTGGACTGGTTGTTTATGTACTATTAAGTAATATTCATTGTGGTGGAATCAATTATCCTATTTTATATATTATATTAATGTAAGAATTTTAATTATTTTATAATGCAATTTTGGAGATGCTACATTAAAGTATACTAAAGATGTATCAAATAATAGCAAACTTTCAATGAAAATGACCATATGTATCTATTTGATTGTAGAATCCTGTTTCCTTAGACTCTTACCAGACATCAGAGTTTTTAATTTTCCGATTACGGTTAATACTGTGATTTTTCAGGTATAACCTGTAATTACCATGAAAAAATGGTGAACTCAAGGAGTAGAAGATCAATGGATTCCAGCTCAATTCTGTCACCCCTTTGGAGTATCCATATTCTCTCTATTACACGATTTCATTATATAAAGTTGAAAATGCAAAAAAATTATAATTTTCTATAATTTCAACAATTATTTTTAATATGTAATTCAAGCCTTTTATCGAATATTAAATATTGAAATAATTGGGGTAGATTATTTAAATTGCGTCTGAAGATGGGGAAACAATGTATTATTAACTACGATTGCCATTTTAAAAAATTATTATTGACAATAAGTACCGTCATTATCATGATTAATGATAGTTATAAATTTTTTTCATTATCGATATTAATCATGCTAATAAAAATAAATGTTAAGATAAATAAAAAATTTATTCAACTATAAGAATGTTGATAAGAATTAATTTATGCATATGTAATGATTTAAAACCATTATAAAGAACTTCAAAATATAGTAGTAGTGTATTTGTCTGGGTTTAAATTAGTCATGTAATCCATGAATTTTTTTCCATGTCTCATGTTAGACACTTAGAATATTTTTTCTTCAAAATAGATAACCTAAGGTCTAGTTAGCAAAGCAACATTGGATGATAAATGGAATCTTAACTATTATTAGCTCAAAAGTAATATAGTGATTCCAACCACTTATACCATTACTTCCGAACTCATATCATTACTTCCCCAAAATTCTGGTTAGTAAATATCTTTTTCTTTAATGTCCTTACACGAGAAAGAAGAAAAAACTGTCGAATTTTTTTTTTTACTTTGAAGTTGACTATTTAAAAACCATTCTATCTTTTAATAGTTATATGTAAGGAAAAGGCGTTTTAGAATATTTTCATGTATTTAATTAAACTTTATAAATACTTTTTTAAAAAAAAAAAAAAATCTTTTTTTTTTATATGTCATAGCATCGGCCGGGAGGCGAACCCGCAACAACCGTCTGCAACCAACTGCTTGCTTGCAAGGCAGCTGCGCTGACCTCTCGACTAACAACGCTTGACAAAAAACCATCGTTTTTATCTTTGTAAGCTAATAATAGAGAATAAGTTGCGCACAATATTCTAAGTCTTGTATATGAGAATATCATTAACTTTAGAAGTATACTAAATCAGTTAAAAACTTTTTAAATAAATGAATTGGTTTGCTGACTAATCATGTACTTGAAGTATGATTGATTGCTAGACCAAGTGTCTCAATTTTAGACACTTTAACTAATACTGATAAATAGATGGATCGGTTACATTTTTTTCTTAATGGATATTTTTTTAATTTCCAATTTGTATTACTCTAATCATTCCGTTGTTTTTTTATTTTTCAATTTTGACAAACAAAATTAAAACGAAAAAAAAAATTAGAATTACTTATATACTTGCACATATTTATATATGTATGTATGCGCACGCATGCTGACTAATGTGTCTGAGAATCTTAGATTTACAGTGCATTCTGCCAGCTTGCTATCAAATTATGAACTATCTTATAATGTAAACATTTGTCCAAACAATTTATTTTACTATATATGCATTTCATGGGAGAAACTTCATTTATGAAATCACTTAGAAATTTAAAACACTGATTCTCAATATAAAAATTATATACATGTATATGTAAGTTCACAAATATAACATAACAGTTGTGCTGTTTGCTGAATAACTTGTTACATAGTAGTAAAGTGTGACCCTTAAATGAGGTTTCTTGGTAAAAACTCTTAATTGTCACTTCTGGTACTCAATATAAACTCTACCGCACTGCAATGCTTTCGTTTCCTTTGCTGTTTAACTTGTTTTGAAAAATGAAAGTATATTTCTTTTTCATAACAATTTTTTTTTATATATTCATATATAATCCTTTTTATAATAAAATCTTTTATATATATAATATTAAATTATATATCACTTTATTATACAATGCTTAATCAAAAGATCGTTATCTTTTATTACACATTTAATTTACAAACTACAAATCCTTCCTTGGCCCTAGGACTGCAATTGCCTCTCTGAAAACACTGTATTCCAAAGATTCTTAAGCTATTGAGCACTCTCTCCTAAGAGGACGGGAAATAATAAGGGGAGGCGGCATGAAAAATAGATTTAAAAAAAATTTAAAAATTAATTATTGAAACCAAGATTAAAAACGATACATTTTGTTAATATAAAAATATCACTCTTAAGTAACACAAAACGTATTTGGATATTTTGCTGTCAAATATGGCGCACTTTCGCTATTCATGCAAAAAATTAATCTTATTGTACATATCAACAGCAAAAGAAAAATATATATATAAAAAAAAAATACTAAGGCTCAAAAAAATTCTTGGAGGGAGGAGGGGGCAATCCGCAATTGTAGCTGCTAGAGAAGTTGGGTCCCAAATATTAAAAGGTTGAGATCCACTGCTATCTCAATTCCAGTATATTTTATTGCAAAGCTAATCATTTGGAAATTACATAGCCTTTAAATCCATAATGTAATAGAAAAAGTTTTAAAGTAAGCCTGAACGTTTTATAACTTTATTGAAGTCCTTCTACTAATTTAATAATAAAATATGTTAAAAAGTAAGTACATGATTGGGTAAACTTGGAAGATTTTATGTTTTAATTAGCCCTGTCTTTCAATTTAGCTAGAGATTTTTAAAAAAATGATCAAACCCTTACCAATCACAATTATTCTCCGTTTCACTGTTTCTTTATGAGGGACATTGGAGAAACCTTTTCCTACAGTGAGGTTTTTTAAAGTCTGATTTATCTACTTTTTGCCTTAAATGAATGATTACATTGTAAACAATTATAATGCTTATAATTTTTTTATCCTGTATAAACATGTGATTTGGAGGGGGGGAATGATTTTATCAGATGATATGGTAACTAGCTTTTTATTGTAAAGCATAGCTTGTTCATGCATGAATTTACTACAGGATTTTTGCATAAAATACATTTTTAGTGGTAAATAATATTTCGTTTTTTTTATATAAAATATTATTATTTGTGCTATTGAAAAAAAAAAGTAAAATCTTATTTTAATAAAACTCCTGTGCTTATTTTAATAGTAAATGAATAGTAATATAAAATATGTATATTAATATGTATATAAAATAATGGTCATATAAGTATATGATTATATGTTTAATTGTTATAGCTCTGATGAAGACTGAGGGACAGTTAAAACTGTAAGAAAAATAAAGAAGGAATTATATATAAAAAAAGATTGCATTTAGGTGCAATAAAAAAGAATTATATATACAAAAAGATGATAAGATTTTTTAATATATATGAATATATGAAGTTTAACAGGCAACCCCGGTATTAATTTTGTTTTTTATATAAATGTTTATCAAAAAATTGAATCTGTTGACCATGTAGGGTAGTAAACACAAAACTATGACTGTATAGTTACCATAACACCTGCAGATAGAATTTGGGTACTATCCATTGTATTGGGTTCGAATATGAATTCCTTTCTTAAATATATCTTAAGAAATAAAATCTACATATCCTTTATCAGGATGTATGTAAAAAAAAATATAAAAAAAAATCTAGCTAGTGGCCATTATTTTATTTAAAAAGACAAACAACAATTGCTTTGGAAAAAGTATATTTATGAGCATCAATTAATAAACTGATGCCAAGTGCCAAACTCACTAGTACCATAAGAATTATACTTTTCCCTTTTAAAAAAACTTAAAACTATACTAATTAGATGCCCGGCCATTTCAGCCAGCTCAAATCCTAGAGCTGGGAGGTAATAATACTCATCAGGCTGAACGGAGGTAAATGACTAAATTTGCGTAATTGAAACAAGCTTTCCCTGCTTTCTATACTTCTCAATTTAAGTCGCATATATTTAAACTTACATATTAGTAATGGTTTCCTTTCTATATCTGTAAATTAAATCATATGTCATTTAAAATTAGCTACTTTTGAACTCCCTCTTCTACACATTTATTCCCTCTATATGCGATCTATTTCTTTATCAACTCTCTGTGCATAAGTACATAAGGAGTTTTTTGGGGTCTGAAGAAAGTGCATCAAGTTGTTAACAATCTTTAAAAAAATTGTGATCCATAAATATTGATTTTGTTTAGTCTGCAAAGTATTTTTAAAGACTTGCAATAATATGTTTTAGTACACATATTTGGTTTTTTTCTTTTTAATATGTACATATTAAAAGAATAACAATAATAATATTTTATTATTTTTGTGCATATTTAATTTTTTCGTTCACCCTTATTATAGTTTATACAGAATATAATATTCATTAGAAACTAGTCAAGACTTAGACAATCCCAATATAGATAATAATCAAGAATTTCACACTGTTGTCAAGGCTACCTTCTTTTAGCAATAGAAGTGGAATACCAACTCTATTAATGATTTCATATATTTATATAGACACTAAAGTTTGCAACTTAACCACAGCTATTGAAATTATTGATAGAAAGAAGTTTTAAATAAACCCCCTTAAACACATAAATATAACCTGTTCTGAATTGAGACTAATAAATAGTCAATTATCTCATTACAAATTGCAATTATAATTTTTAAATTATTCCCAAAGTATTACTTAAATAATAAGTGTAATAATGTGCAAGGCTAATATTGTAAGAACATAAGTGCTATAAGGAAATGAGTAAGATTTTATTGAAATACCAAGCAACTGCCACTGTAGAACAAATTTTGTAAATCATTCTGTTCCTTTTCTTGAATCTTATAGAAGTAACATAATACTTTATTTCTAAATCAACAAAAAATATAATGTTGATTTTTTTCTTCTGATTCACAAAAGCAAAATCTTTTTAAGTTATGACATTTTGTTGTTTAAATCTTATATATTATAAAACCCTCTATTTATTAAGAACTTATACCAGTGTCCTGCAAAATCTATTTTAAATTTAGTTTTAATCATAAAATTAGTATAAATAAATAATATGTATAGGTAAACATTATTCTACCTTTTTTTACATAATTGTAACTACTCTTTGAGTACTTGTCTTTAAAACTCATTACATTACATGTTTCAATTTATTTATCTAATTTTTGTTTTATTTTCTCTAATTCCATATTTCAAAATTTTCAATTGTGTTTATATAAATTTATAAAGTTTGCAAAACTAAATTTCAAACAAAGCATTTAATAAACTTTTTTATGTATTTTTAATTTTACTGACCAAAAAAATGTCCTTATTTTTTTAAAATCAAAAGCTGTTATCGCAATGTGATTATCATTCTAATTTTATCTTAATATAATTATTCTCACATGTTATACCTTGGTATTTATAAGTTGTTTTATTTTTCTCTTACCTATACCAATTTAATAATGTATCATAACTTTTTGTAATAACATTTATAATTTTACTTAAAATTTATTTTTACTATAAAAGATAATGGTAGACATGAATTAGCATTTGTAGAAGTATGAATTTCTTCTACATGAGACATATTGCAATAGTATTTCTTGTTTGTTCTGTAATAAGTATATTAAACCACTAAACATCACATGATCACTATTTCTTATGCTAGCACATTACTGTTTTTAAAACAGGTAAAACTCTCTATGCAGTACTGCTACTCAGTGCCAACCAGAGTAATCAATGGATTCCAGAAAGGCTTGTGCATAAAATCCCCATCCAGTGCCTACTCATCTAATATTCCCAGACTAGTTTTTTGCTTGTGGCCTTCATCAGTGAGGAGCTTTGGATATGAGAGCACTGCACCTAGATGTTAGGATCTAATGCAACCCTCTATATGACTATATAAGCTATTGAGCTTAGAGTGAAAATGTTATTGTGTTTTCAATTTTATTCTCATAGTTTTGTAGTTAAGTAGGGGTAAAAGGTGGCTGCTGGAGGGTTGCATTAGATCCTAAGATCTAGGTGCAGTGCTCTTAGATCCAAAGCTCCTCACTGATGAAGGTCACAAGCCAGAAACTAATCTGGCAATATTGGCTGAGTAGGCACTAGATAGGGATTTTATGCACAAGCCTTCTGGCATCCATTGATTACTCTGGTTGGCATTGAGTGGCACTACTTTATGGAGAGTTTTGCCTGTTTTAATAAGTGCATTGTCAATTATTTGTTCAATCCAAATAAGATCTTTTTTGTTCTAGATATTTTTTTACTAATTAATGTTAAATTGATTGATAGTTTAGTTACTGTTCAAGATATTAAGGGAGGGAAAAGAGAATCTTGACCCTATTCTTAATTTGAAAAACTGTCCCAATATTACCTAGCCCACACTAGAATACTTGAACATCCAATACTATACAAAATAACATTCCTTTGACAAATCCATTTACTTCTGTTTCTAATCATGACTCAATCCTTTTTTCTTTTCAAAAATATACAGTACATATAGCCATATAATTCTATAATTAAAAATCACTTCCTTTCTTTTCAAAAACTTTATTTTATGTATATATATATCCACTTATTCCTTTGCTATTATAGAAGAATCAAATATGAAAATTCTGATGATAGTATAAACTAATAGACATGTCATTATTAATTAATATTATTATAAAAGCATATTATTATAATTAATTTTAAATCCAAAATAAATAACTGCATACATTTTAATGAATGTATTTTGATTTTATTTTTTTAATACTTCAAAGATCATTATTAAGCATCTTCAAACTATAATAAAATAGATAAATAAAAATATTTACTAATTAAATTTTATTAGCAGAGATTTTAACCCAGACCTATAACCCTCTTTTAGTCATTCATTCCAGCTTAAAATATGAATATTATATATGTATTTAATTATTAATTAAATTTTAGCATATGTATATTGATGTATGTGCATATAACATAAATTATATGAACATGTTTTATTATTTTTTATTTATAAAAGTTAAACATTATATACTCTATAGTACATAATTTTTCAAGTAATTTTAAATTTGCATTAGATTATTATTGTTATAAATATTAAGATTTCTGTTTTTAAAAAAATTCAAAATAAAATTAACGGAAGTTGTATTAAATTATTAACTAATTTCTAAGAGAAATTGTAATTTAATTACTAATTGATTTATAAGTCAAATTATGTTAACCAATATTATTAAAACTTTCTAAAGTAAGTTTATACTTAAGAATTTTAAATAAAAATATTTGTATAAAATATTATATTTCAATTAATATTTATATAGATTTTCTGTCAATTTCTTCACAATATTAGTTTAGATAGAAATATTGTACAAGCTTTAATATAAGTCGTAATACCTTATGCAAATATTTTTATTTAGAATTTTTAATATTATCTTAGAAAGTTTTAATAATAATTGTTAACATAATTTGGCTTCTAAATCAATTAATAATTTAATTACATTTTCTTTTAATGTTATCTTAATTTATTCCCCTCCCTTTATTTTTGTAATAATAATGTTAATAAAGTTAATTTGATTCAAGTTTACAAATAAAAGCGATAATTAAACAAATGTAAGTTTAAAAATAATAATTACATATAGTTTTATATAAAAAATAATCTATATTATATATTATAAAATATATTCTACCAGAGTATGTAAGCAATTATTAACTATTACGGTAATAAATCTTTGACACAAAACAATAATTGTTACCCTGCTGAGTAAGGCTTTCAATATAGCGAATCTTTGTCAAAACACGCCAATATGTTCACTATAGTTGTGCTTTAACATAGATATATTGTATCAAAAGCCCGACTCAGCAAACTAACAAATATTAATTCGTATAAAAGATTTCGCATTAGTTGATAATTGTCTACATATTCTGATAGATGTTATATACATAAATGCTTAAAAAAAAATAATTATATTATATATATGAAATGTAATTATTTCATGTATATATAACATAAAGATTTTTTTTTTTTGCTTATAAAGAAAAATCAATATGTAGATTATGGATAAAGGTACCATAGCCTTTTTATATCTATTAATAGATGGCTGACTCCGTTTAAGGAGAAGCCACAGTACATCACATCACATCAGTCCAATTAGAAGACATTTATATGGTGTTTCGTGGTTGGTTTTAATAATTAAAATGAAAACTATAGTTAATGAGTCAATCATTAAAATATGACTTATTATTGGGCAAGTTCTGTAGGTAAAATGATTATATAGAAAAATATTTTTTATAAAATATTTTTGGTTTATAGCGAAAAATATTTGGTATATCATGCTAATTATTATCAACTGGATATGATATAGAAGATAATTGCCAAAATTTTCTGAGCTTGAAGAATTAATAAAACATTGAGAAAATATATTAATGTTAAAAAATATTAAATCAAAAATTAAATGTTTTTTTTTTAATTAAGATTATTTTACTTGAGTTATAATATATAATTCACTGTAACTTATTTACTGATTTTCTTTAAATTTTAAAGTCTGAAGATGATCTTTAGAGGCAATCAAAATGTTTTGATTTTAAAAAATAAAACCAACAAGTTACGTTTTTGGATTTGTTTGTTTTAGAATTAGAATTAAAGTATGCTCCTTTTATTACGTATCTATCAGATTTCACAATTTACCACTGAGTGGAGCTCTTTCACCAGAAGCTGTGCTTTTTATTGGTGTCCACATGTTTATATTTCAATATAATATTAAAAGAAGAGATTGCAGATATATATCTAAGATATATAATGTGGAAAATTATAAGAAATAGTTTGAATAAATATTTATTCATTTTATTTTCGAATGATATCAAACAAAAATTATTTTATATTTTTTATTCATTGCTTTTCTTTATTAGTATATAAGCTTGTGTTTTGATGATCAACGAAATTTATGAAACAAGTAAATGCCAGTAACATATGCATTTTATTGTGCATTATTTTAATTTACTTTACTCTTTAATTTAAAAAAAAATACTTTCAAATAAAGAAGAGAAATATCGAAGTCATTTTATATAAACACAAACTGAAATGCGACTTGAGCCAATAGAATGCAGTGTAAAGGTACCATTTAAAAAAGCAAACAAATTGAAGTATATAATTAATAAACTTGATAACAATTCTAGAATTTAAGAAAAGTTTAAATGTTATCAAATTATACAGCTTTAATGTATTTAATAGATTCTATGAAACAAAGTGATTATGAAAAGTAAGATAAATCTTAATACATACTACAGAGACAAAAGTAAACAGGGCAAAACTCTCCATACAGTAGTGCCACCCTGTGCCAACCAGAGTAATCAATGGATGCCAGAAGACTTGTGCATAAAATTCCTATCTAATGCCTACTCATCCAATATCCCCAGACTAGTTTTTGGCTTGTGGCCTTTGTCAGTGAGAAGCCTTGGATCTGAGAGCACTGCACCTAGATCCTAGGATCTAGTGCAACCCTCCAGCAACCACCTTTTATCTCTACTTAACTATAAAACTATGAGAATGAAATTAAAAACACAATAATATTTTCAATTTAAGCTCAATAGCTTATATAGTCATATGGGTCTGAACTCAGTTCAGCACCCATACATTTTGGGGTATTTGGCTCTTTAACAGCCATAGCAACCACTATCCTATTAGGCATGATTGGTGATCATGTGATGCTTAATAGAGACAAAAATACTTAAGAAAAACATTGATATTAAGTAACAAAATTCTAGAATTACAAAATCTTAAAATAGAAATAGTATATGAATTTTCTGCTTTTAAATCTTTAAATGATTTTAAAAACTCATACTTAAAGCAAGTTGTATAAATTAATATTCCATAGAATTTTGATTCTTCAGATAAAACTTACAAATGTTTGTAAAGTATTAATCCAAAATATAAATGGTTATGAAAACTTGTTTTTATTTTTTGATATTCTCTTAACAGCAAATTGCATTTTTAAACATTGAAGGGCGGGGCTGATAGCATTAATAACAGTAAAAAAAAATTAGAATAAATTAAAATAATGTTTCAATTCAAATTAAAAGAAAATTTAAGAGAAGAGATATTTAAAATGTTCAAAAATTGGTCTGCAGGTTTTTAAAGAAATGTAAAAGTTATGGTGGCTAAATAGAAAAAAAATTATAGAATAAATAACAAAAAAGTAAGTAACATGAAAATTTACCCCCAAAAAAAGAAGCAAAATGATCTTGTTTTTACAAAAGATAGAATTGTGTCCAATGGTTTTTGAAGAAAATAATAATAATAAAAAATTATAAAATAACTGATTTTAAAAAATATATTATGTCTTTTCTTAACATTATTACATAGATAATTTAATAGTTAATAATAACTTGCAATGTCCTATAGAATTGCCATGCACTACCCTGGCAATAAATGTTTTATGATCATAAATGTCCCACCTATTCTTAGCACTTATTCTTTAAATAAACCAATTTTTATTGACTTTGCCTAAATTAGAACTTGAATCTATTATGAACCTGATTTTTAAACTGGCAAATTACTTGCACAAATTTGATTTCAGGGTTACAGATAGTTAAAAAGGGGGAAATTTCTCTTTTCTTTGATATATAAAGACAACTTGTGAAATAATTTGCCAATGTAAAAATCAGGCTTATAATGGGTTTAATCCCTAATTTAGGCATGACCAATAAAAATCAGTTTATTTATAGAATAAGCTTTAAATATAGGTGGGCTATCTGTGTTTTGAAACATTTACTGATGGGGGAAATGTGTGTTAATTCTAATGCATATGTGTGATGAATAGTTTCTTTCCCCAATATTACATGGATAATTTATATAAATTTATATATATATATATCAGCATCATTTTGTTTAATTTTTAATATTAAAGTTGAGAACATTTGAAGATTCTGTATATCTCAATCACTGATCATTGGAAAATTCTCAAGTTGCAGTGATTTATGTAAAAAAAATTATAGATTTGATTTACCTTACCTATCTGAAAAGAATGATTATCCATATATGTATATGTGTGTTTGTTTTGTAAAATGGATTTAAATTATCTCCACCAGTTATAAGGCATGAATATTAAAAGAATGATGAGTTAAATATTATATATTCAAATTCCAATAATCATATTGTGTGCAATTAAGACATATAAACAGAAAAAATTGACTATCATTCCTAGGTATAAGTCACTTTCTTACTTAAAATTCTGTGCTTTCCCATAAAATGCATTTATATTGAGAGAGATTGATCTGTAAAAATTTACACTAAGAAATTCTCCTAGATTTATAATATGTTTAAGAGTGCATTGTAAATCTCAAAAAAATTAATTAGTTCTAGACATTTATCAGTTGTTTTATATATATAATTTAAATTCACAAAATATATTCAAGTTAAGTTGTTAAATACTAATCAGCAGTCAGAAATATACTGTTTAAACAACTACAAAGCATCATTGTGTGCATCCTAAACATTATTTTCAAATGTTAATAGTCCATTATATGATGAAAATGTGTGCAAGTTTAGTCCAATTGCTATGAGTCCAGGCTTTTCTTTTAAAAGTTCTCCAGATTTTATCTTAACCATTTAATTTACATATTGTTGTAGTCTAGGCCTTTTACAAAGTTTTGAGATTCAGTTTATAATTTTAATAATGTGTCCAGTTTAACTCCATTTCAATCTTATAAAATCTTTCATTGATGTTATTAATACCCAGTTTTTCTTCCACTTATATATTTCACTTTTTATTTTTTCTGGAAGTTCTCAATATATATCTTTCCATATTTTGTTTTATGATCTAAAATTTTTGTACTGCTTTTATGATAAATATCCAGTCTCAGATTTATATGTAAGAACTTGTAAAACACACTTTTAATTTTTAATAAAAACTAATACATATATTTACTTTTAAATAGAGAGATTTGAAATTAGGATTTTCAGTCTATATTCATCTCTAGTCCATCTCAAATAACTGATACATATGACCACACACATATGAAAAAGATAAATGATCCCAATATATGAGTGTGGGTATGTGTATCAGTTGTTTGAGATGGACTGAAGGATAAATATAGATTGAGAATCCTAAGTTCAAATCCCTCTATTTACTATAATCAACATTCAGTATACTGATTGAATAGGTTAAGTATAATTACTTTTAATATTAACTTATTTCTATAATAAGTTCTCTAATTAAGTTTAAGTCTGTCGTTGATTTCATTTACTATGTTTCCATCTGTATTAATATAATAATTAAAATATTTTAGTTGTTATGTTCTAATTTATTATTTAATTTTTTTATTTTTTGTTATATAAAAAAAGCAATAAACATTACTTTAATTTTTTTAGTTTTATTTTATTATTAATTATTATTAATAATTATTATTAGTTCTATTTTATTGTAACTTTTTTTAAAGCCCTGATCATTATTTATAAAAACAACCACATCATTAACAAAATCAGGATAGTTTAAATAATTTCCGTTTTTTTATTCCTTACCTTCCCAGTGCTATTTATAAAATAGTTGTAGAAGATATTAGAGATATACAATCACTCACTCCTATACTTGTTTCAATATTAATATTCTTAGTATTCACCATATAATCTATTTACTGTTACATTTTGATAAATATTCTTAAAAATTCAACATTGTATTGGGTTTATAAGTTGCCTAAAAGTCAGTCATTTTTTTATAATCTACAAATCCAAATCATAATTAGAACTTATACTCATTAGTTCATTGTATAACAGATCTTATTTTTGGAATATAATATACTATGCTAAAATGACTTTTAAATCAAGCTTGTTTATGTTTGAGTTCAAAGTTTTTTTATAGATAAGTTTTAATAGTCTTACTAAAGATCTGTTTAAAATTGATAGAAGACTGATACAAAGAAAATAAATTGCAGAAAGGGGTTGCTCTTATCTAAACATCAAACAATAGGAAGCATTTGCACAAAATAAATTGTTTTAAAATAATAAAAGAAAAAAACTGTTTTGGATAATTGTGGAGAAAAACAATATTTGTCTAAAATATCTGGAAAAGCATTAAACAAAATTACATGGGAATTTTTCATTAATAGTTGTAATATATATATATTGTAACCCTCACATCTGAGTTTACAGGCATTGCTTTTGTGCAAATATTTTTGTACATATTACAAAATATTAAAAACCATGTATATAAAATAAATTTTAAAGGGTTTGATAATGATAGCAAAAGTATAGAATTAAAATATAAATTTTTATTTTAAAATAAGATTACTATTTTAAATAAATATAGGAGATTTGAACTCAGACTTTCAAGCAACCTTCAACTATTCACACTATCTCATACCACTGATACACAAACCACACACATGTAAAAAAATAAACAATCACCAATATTTTTACCACACACATGTAGAAAAATAAACAATTACCAATATATGTATTTCATGCTGAACCAGCACTCAACAGTTGGTTCAAATTATCATCTCCCCCACACATATATAATCAGTGCTCAGTTTATATTAAGATAGCAAATCATTATACTTTAATGGACATGCTTCAAACTACTCCAACCTCTAACTCCTCAGCCATCCATACCTTTGAAAATTTGATGATAGAATGTCCAAATCCCATGCTGATGTCAATATTGTTGTTATGCCCATGTTGACCTCAAGTCATAAAAAAAATGTTGTTATAGAAACCAGTCACAAATAACTGAAGGGAAAAATAAAACACTAAAATCATCTCTGTTTCCAAGAAGAAAGGGAAGGATTGTTACTTCTTTGTCATGTCTTTTACTGTATAAATCAATAAAATTTGTAAGAATTATTTAAGCAATTATCATGTATTTTATGGAGTAGACCACCCCACCCCCAAATAATGCTTTCCCTGATCTTTCCAGCATTGTAGCTGAATATGAAGCTCTAAACAAAGAAATGTCTTAAAATTAACTTTGATCCTGCCAAACTGTTCATCACAATTTAATTCTGAAAAAATATTTAACATTTACTTGCTACCAGTAAAAAACTAGCCTTCTAAAATTATTATCCTATAGAAATGTATTTTTATAATTAATCTGCGAATAGTTTAAATGCTCAGAGGAAAATTGCAATGGCAACTCTCATAGGAAAAACTATCACAGAGTGAATAAAAAGAAGTTAAAATATTGACATTGCATAGAAGTCAGTTAAAATTGATTATTTTAATTGGCCACATTTCCACATTTACAGAGACAAAAATATATGTGAGCCCACAAAGACATTAAGTTAACTAAAAAATCTATAACTGTTTCAATGAGTTATTGTAAGCTACAAACTTTTTCCTTTTCACACATGATTATCTTATAATTTTTAAGTGTAAATATATAAGTACAATTTTTTATTATCATATAATTCTATTTTTTTAATTAAAGTTATTGTTATTCTTAATAATTTTGTCATTTGTCATTTTTCATCCAAAGTCCAAGCTGAATATTTATTTTGTTATTATAATAAAGTATTAGGTGTAGGGGAGAAGGAAACATAATTGAATCTGCATGGAAACTTGTTTTTATGTATGTTCAATATGATTGTTGTTTGTGTCTGTTATAGATTTGTCAATTTAAAATTAGTTGTATATAATCACTCCACCATTGCCCGTTAGTTGCATCTTTAAATTCCCCTAGACTAAAGATAATTGGAAAATATTATGTTTTTCATTTTATTGTTATTGACTATTACCAATTGTCAAAAGGGTGGTTGTCATTACACTATATATACATATATATAACAAGCAGAAATTGACAATTTATATTTACTTTGCAATCTAATTAGAAAGAACGTTGATAGGGTTTGAAAGATTTTCACTTCCTGTTGTTTAAATGTAATTAAAATATTTATTAATACTTACATATTCAACATTGATTAATAATTCACAAAGATTTTAAAAATCAGTAGAAATTATTTTTCCCTTGTGAAGTTTAATGTGTCTATATTGAAGAAGGTTGTATCTACATCTGGCTTTAAATTGAAATTTACTTTGAATTTTGGATTTGCAATTTCTATAAGCTCTAAGAGGATCATACATATATGTCAATTTACTTCCATTGGTATGTAACAAAAAGGTGCGATGACTTGATATTGTTGGAAAAGTTATTATTTTAGGTGTTACGTACGTATATATATATAAATTTAAGGTTGTGTATATGTGTATAGATACATCAACATTTATGCAACTTATATATATATAAATGATATATTTTGCGCGTTCAACAATGCATGATTTTTATTACAAATATATCAATATTTTGGCTTGATCACACAAGCCCTCAAGTGGGTGATGAATAGGAAACTATGAAAATAGTTATATATATATAATACAAATAAAATGTCCGTTAATTTAAAATTATTGTAATAACAATAAAAATAATAAGTATAACAGTAATTAACAATAGTCTTTCAATCTGCAGAAGTACTTTCAGTAAATGTTTTAATCCTCTTCAATGGTATTTGAGGAGGGTTATTAAGGAATTAACCAAAAGTACTTGTGCAGATTGAAAGCTGTATATAATAGTTAATTACTATTATATTTATTGTTTTTATTGTTGCATATATATCTAGAGAGAGAGAGAGAGATAGAGAGAGAGAAACAATGCATAACACTAACTGAAATCTCTATAAAATATTTTAATGTTCCATAGCTATATTACTTTCAGCCTCATCCCCCTTTATTTCAAGATTTTCTTCATATAAAAGGGTGGATGTGTATGAAAGTAATATAGCTATTGGAAGTTTAATATATATATCACTAGATGGAGCTTACCAGTAGTTCTAAACAAGCTTTGTTTTTATAAGTACCAAAGGAGATAGAATTCAAAATCTCTATCATTATCCCTACATCCAGACCAATGGTTTCGAGCTTATGGATCACCTCAGTGGAGGGCTAGGAGTCTAGAAACTAGATCTAAAATACTAACTCAAAGGTCAGCACTTATAAAACACATTTCTATCAATTTAAAAGCGTGAATTTATCAGACACATAAATGTCTTCAAATCCAGCATTACAAACTAGATAGCCATATGGGTCTGAATTCAGCTCAGTTTCACCATATAGTAATGGCCTCTGCAATATATAGCATTGCAAAAACCTTCAAGGGTACACTTATAATAATTAAAACAGGTTATAAATTTCGTAACTTACTTTTAAGCTTGCATTTTATGATCACTAGATAGAGCTTACCAATAGCTCTAAACAAGCTTTGTTTTTATAAGTGCCAAAAGAGATAGAATTCAAAATCTCTATTATTATCCCTACCTCCAGATCAATGGTTTTGAACTCATGGCTCACCTAAGTAGAGGGCTGGTAGTCTAGAAACTTATAAAAAACAAAGCTTGTTTAAAGCTATTGGTAAGCTCCATCTAGTGATCATAAAATACAAGCTTAAAAGCAGGTTACAAAATTTATAACTTGTTTTAATTATGATAAGTGTACCTTTGAAGGTTTTTGCAATGCTGTATATTGCAGAGGTTATTACTATATGGTGAAACTGATCTGAATTCAGACCCATATAGCTATCTAGTTTGTAATGCTGGATGTGAAGACATTTACATGTCTGATAAATTCATGCTTTCAAATTAATAAAAATGTGTTTTATAAGTGCTGACTTTTGAGTTAGTATTTTAGATCTAGTTTCTAGACTCCTAGCCCTTCACTGAGTTGAGCCATAAGCTCAAAACCATTGGTCTAGAGGTAGGGATAATGATAGAGATTTTGAATTCTATCTCTTTTGGCACTTATAACAAAGCTTGTGTTAGAGCTATTGGTAAGCTCCATCTAGTGATCATAAAATGCAATCTTAAAAGCAAGTTACAAAATTTATAACTTGTTTTAATTATTATATATATCATTAGAGACAAGTCAACTCTTAGACAATCCCAATATAGATAATAATCAAGAATTTCAAACTGTTCTTAAGGCAACTTCCTTTTAGCAATAGAGATGGAATTCCCACCTCTATTAATGGTCCCATATATTTATATAGACATTAAAGATTTCAACTTGACCACAGAGATTGAAATTATTGATGGAAAGAAGTTCAAATAAACCTCCTTAAATAGGTAAATATAGCCTGTTCTGAATGCAGACTAAGAAATAGTCAATTATGGCATTACAAATTGCAATTACAATTTTCAAATTGCACCCAAAGTATTACTTAAATAATAAGTGGTAATAATGTTCAAGGTTAAATAAGTTTAAATAATAGAAATGCTTGCATCTACATCTTATAGGCTGCCTTTTGATGGTGATTTTTTATTTAGCTACATAAAATTGTTAAATATTAAATATGACATTGTTAGACTTCAAGTTAGAGAAAAAAGTGGAAAAATAATTGATTTAAAATATTGATATATATATAATTTACTATAAAGTTATAAATATAGATAGCACAAATCAAGTGAGGTTCATATAAACACAAATGGGGGAATAACATTATTAAGATTGTTAATATATCAGACAAAATGAAAAGATTTGTTTATCCAATTAGTAAAAAATACAAAATTCAGATAATTTAGGTTTATGCCCCAACAAATTTTCATCTACTGAACAAATGGAGGATTTTTATTTAGATGCACAGAATACTTTTGTTCAGCTCAAAAATTAGTTTTAAATTGTCATCAGAAATTTTAATATTAGAATCAAATATGCAATGACTGAAGGATAAATGTACTGTCAGGAAATTTGGATATGAAGTCATTAATAAGATATGAAATAGACTTATGAAATTCACAGAGAAAACTTTCTATTATGATATTTTATGCAAAATCAAAAATGCAAATGTATATAAAAAAAATATAAATGAAGGTAGAAAATAATAAATGTTTATATATGATTGATAGAAACTATGTATTTCAAAACTACAATATATTTAATACATTTAACACAGGGAGAAACAATCTATTAGTGAAAGTATGATAAACCTTAATGCAATATTAGAGAGGCAAAAGTATTTTTAAAAGATAGCATAAACATGTAATGTTTTTAAACTAAAGAATAGTTCAGTGAATTTAAAGTAAATTTTCAAAATGAATGACTGAGAGAATTTATTAAGAACAAAAGATCTACTATTGGTTAATGGAGAAAACTTGTTTAATCTCAGAATTTGTCAATTAGTAGTAATTGTAAGTTTCCTCACAACATCAAATGCTAAAGTTATCTCTGTTTACTTGGATATAATGTCTTTATGTCTATTCATTATTATAATAACAATCCATGAAAATATTTAATTCAACATACTTATATATACACTATACAAACTAGAAGCAATTTACCAATAAACATTCTATGAAGTAAAGAGGTAATATGAAAATAATTAAAATTATCCATTTAAAATAATTGAATATTTGGACTTTTGTAAAATGATGCAATAAAGACTTAATACATGAAATAGTGAAAAAGCTACAAAAGAAAATAGAAATGTCAAAAATATAATACAGTATCTTAGATATTGAAATGATATTTTTACAATGATAAAAAATGACACTATTACTTTAAAAAAGGAAAAGAAAAGACATCATAAAGAATATTAAAGTTCTTCCTAACTTTTATCTGTGCACCATTTATCTCAAGTCTGCCATATCGCAACTATCTACCAGAATAGAAGTTTTATATCATTCCGTTTCTTATTAGTATATATTTTGTCATCAGTTGATCTAAAGAGAGCAAACACTTGAATATCTATATCTATGTTGACAATTTAATATTCTTTTTATTATTTCATACTCTCATAAAGGTGAAACTGATTTCTATCACTTTTAACATTCTTAGAAGAAATAAATTATCGCTGCACTTTAAATGTAAATATATAAAAAGCATCTTTTATATTGTTATTTATGATAAAATTTGATGATAAATTTAATCCAAATTGTATCAGATTTACAACATGAAAATTTTCTACTAATAAATGTAAAATTTATTTGTAGATAATTAAAATATTTCGTTTGCATTTATAAAAATGCAAAATTTTGAATTTTTCATTTCTTGGAAACTATGTTTTCACAGCATTTTATAGCCAATTCAATGCGATTTTTTAAAAATCCATACAAGTAATACAGTTTCAAAAATATATTCAATGAAGTATTCCTTTGATTATTATACTTTAATTTTTACAAATTACTGAAATCTCTAAGCACATGGCCCTGTCTAATTAGTGCTAAAGGTGATAATGAAGACATTGCTTACTGAAGATAAATTATTTTGAGTTGCTAATATTTCTATCAAGAACTAATAACCCTTCATACTATCCAGCATGTTGATGTTGTAATAGAATGCATCTTTATAAGAAATGACCTAAATATACCCATCCCCTTCTCTAATATTTATATATATTCACACAGATATGTTAACGTATTTTCTACTGAATAAATATAAATTTCTGGTATTTATATATAAAATGTTCAATTGTATTTTTATTACATGTATTTGCACTTTTTTATGTAATTATACAAATTGATTTTTATGTTTAGTCTTTTTGTTGTTGTTTTTAGTAGTTTAAAATAAATAAATTAAAGTATTAAATTATTCAGTGGATAAATAATTACTAGCAAATATTAAATATATATGTATGTAGATATATTCACGACCTGAGTTCAAACCCACCCTACGTAAAATTTGAAAATGTTATAGTTTTAATAAGGCTTACGACTGTCCTTATTAATTAGCTGTAGCATTAAGCTAATTATTAACTATTGATCAGTATATGACTATCTATTTATTCTTACCTTTTGATTAACACCTAGCACATAGCAAATTTGGTGAATAATTACTTTCACTGATTTTTTTAGGAAGTTCCTGGAGAAATATTTATACTATAAAATGAATTATTTATAGGTTGTCATTATCTTTTACCTATGTGGTATTTCCGTGTGTATACTTTTTTATTCGTGTTAACAAAAAGTAAACGTTGGAAATTCAGAAATCAAATTATAAAAACCCAAAAAATATCCGTGTTTTTGATAAGAGAAATAAAAAGTGTATAAATATAATTCTATATAATTATATCTTTAAAGTAGAAATAAACCAATAATTTGCAAGCATAAGAGAAATAGCTTTTGAGAAATCCATTATAGAATTAAGATATTTCCAACATTCATCTCTAAGTAAAAAATATTTTACTTAGAGGCAAAAATCTCCATACAATAGCATCATTCTGGGCAAACCAGAGTAATCAATGGATACAGGAACGTTTATGAATAAAATCCCTATCTAGTACCTGCTTATCCAATATCCCATAGTAGTTTTTCTAGTTTGTGACTTTCATCAGTGATGAGCCTTGAATTTGAGAGCATTGCACCTAGATCTTAAGATCTAATGCAACCCTCTAGAAGTCATAATTTACCTCTTTAGCTAACTATAAAGCTTTGAGTCCAAAATGAAAACACAATAATGTTTTCAATCTAAGCTCATTAACTTGATAGTTGTATAGATCTGAACTCAGTTCAGCATCCATAATTTTTGGTGTCTTTGGTTCTTATATTACCACAGTCACTATAATCCAATTGGGCAGGATTGGTATTACACCATCAAACATCACATGATCACCATTCTTTATGCGTACACAAATTGTTTACCCAGAAACAAATTCTCCATATAAGTAGTGACACTCAATGTAAATCAGAATAATCAATGGATGCAAGAAGGTTTGTGCATAAAATTTCTGCCTAGTGCCTACTCATCCAATATCCCCAGATTAGTTTCTAGCTTGTGGCTTTTATCATTCTGGCTTGCACTGAGTAGCGCTACTGTATGGAGAGTTTTGCCTCTGTGTAACAATTTATGTGAGCATAAAGAATGATGATCATCTGATGTTTGTTGGTTAAAAACTATTTTATATTAAATTACAAATGTGAAAACAAACCTTGTGAACCACATATTTATTGAAACACTTTTTCTATTTTAGCCTTTTTTTTTTACATATGTCATAGCATCGGCTGCGACGCGAACCCACAACCGTCTGCAACCAACTACTGGCTTGCAAGGCGGCTGCGATGACCTCTCGGCTAACAACGCTTGACAGATTTTAGCCTTCTTTGAAACTAAATTTTATTTACTTATCAACTTTTTTAATCTTATGTTCATTGTAATAACTTTAAAAAAATTTTAATCTTAAAAGTCTAATGATTTTTTTTACTATCTGCTACATTTGCAATCTACTCGATGTGATGACAATTTTTTGCTTAAATCATTTGAACTTTGGTGAATTACTCTTCTTTAAATTATCCCAAATATCTATATATGTATATGTGTTGGTATGCTTTTGGAAAATAATGGTCATTTGATTTTTTTTTAACTTATCGCCAATATATTTATTATAAACTCTCTAGCTTATCAATTATAGACTAAAAACAATAATTTCGAAGGGTATAATTTTAAAACCAAAATTTAAATTAAAAACAATGATTGAGAGGAAACAACTTTAAAATATAAAGATTTATTTCATCTTTAAACGTGTCTTTAACTTTGCACTCTGTAAATTAGCTTTGAGCAATCAACTCTATTCTAATAATCGAGTATCAACGCATTTATTTGACCATTTATTTTGGTTTATCTCCTACGTTTGATCAGTAGGAGACAAAATCCAATTAAAGACTACAGTTTAATTTAATTAATTGACTTTTTGCACTTAATAGATTTTGTATTTCTCACTATTCAAAATACGTAAATATACTTTCTTTTCTATTGTTACTTAGAATTTAAATATATATATATATATCCGTTTATGATTGCGTGTGTAGTCTGCATAAGCGCTATTATTAGGCAATCTAAGCAACTATCTAGGGTGCCGAGCTCCGTGAAAAGGGAAATAGAGATATTTAAATTAAATAAAATAGTTCTTTCTGCTATTTTGTGCATTTTACTTTTTATGCTAAATATTTGATCTTAAAAATCGAAGTTGGCAACATTTTGGAGTGATGCATGCAAGTAGATGCCTCTTTTCTAGAGTATGAAATAGCTGGTGTCTAGTCTGAATATAGTTTATTAAATATAAACTAGATTTTAATGTCTGAATAAAACAAAGCTACTGTTGTCCCAATCCAGAGAAGAGTGATTTTATTGTCAACAAGGCAGTCTTTAAGGATGCAGACTTCAGTAAAGAGCTCGTATGATTTTTATAGTTGATAATTTTATAGATATTAGTTGTTTTTGCTAAAAATAGTTAAATATTGGGTTATTTCTTATTCCTGCAATTTAATATAAATTCAGTAGATTCGTGTATAAAACTTTTTACTTACAAGACATTTGTCCTTTATAAAAATCAATATTAGCATTTTTTGATGTAGAAGAGTAGCGTAAGAAGTTGGCCATGCTTAGAATACGATGTAGTCTAATATTAACCGTTTCAATTCTTTCTATAAACCAATACTTTATATATAGCACAAATGTTGTTTTCTTTTGACAATGAATTTCGGTTTCCTTATTATTGAGTTATTTCAGTTAAAACAGAAAAAAGAGTCTCTATTTTTAAAAAGATTTGTACAGTTTATGATTGTCATTCTGACTTATCTTAAAATTTTTAACATACATGTACAATTGTATACACCTTAATGATATAAGGAATTATTATGTTTAGATGCAACTATAAAGCTGTAATGTATAAACTATATTATTAAGAGAGTGATAAGCAATAATAAACTACTACTTACTGTGATCAATTGTCATGACTAGGTTGTGATATTCGGTGACCTGGTTATTCTATTCTCTCTTTGATAAGAGAATTTAACAATCTTACACATATTTATATTGCTTTATTTCTTGTAGTTTGAATATCATTTGCTATTGATATTATTATAATTAACTGTTATTAATATTAAATTTTATTAATGATGTACAACAGTGGTAGTCAACCTGATCCCTACCACCCACTAGTGGGCATTCCAGCCTTCATGGTGGGTGGTGAAAGTTTTGTCTGATACTGAAGCACTTCCTTTTTTTTTTAATTTAATTGACTTTTTTTAAAAATTTCAGAAAGATTTATATGCTTTAGCTTTCTGTAACTCTGCTTTATAAATTTTTTAAAGTAAAGTTACTTCCCTACTTTATAAATCACCATTACTGTGGAACCGTGGGTGTTCAGAAAATTTTACTACTAACAGAGATACAAAAATGGGCATTAGGTATAAAAAGATTGACTACCCCTGATCTACAATATAAATATTAGTAATAAAACAAAATAAAAATGAATCAATTTAATAAAAAAAACAAAAATAAATAAATAACTATAGAAATCTTTGTGAACAATTAGTTGAGAGGTTGAAACTCAATTCAGATTTTAGAATAAAAGCAAGTGTAAAATTAATAGTAGAGAAAGAGTATATTTTTAAAAATTCATTGTTTTATATTTTTCATAATGCTTTTTATTCAGTTCAATTATCTGACAATTTTGTCTGTCTATTAGTTTTCTTCAAACCTATTGTATTCTTCCTTTTTTGTCTACATAATAGAAAGAACAATAGTTCTGAAGAAGATTCCATACCCTTGAAACTATGAGATAATTATATTGCATAAAAAACATTATGTAAAGAACAAAGAAGAAGTGAATTATTTAATATAAGCAATAATGTTGCAGTAGTAGTAGTAGTAGTAGTAGTAGTTGTAGTAGCAGTAATAGCAACAGCATAATAATTTTTATTATTATTAATGTGCTCAGAAATAAAGATAGTTTTGATTTTTGACTGAGAAATTTGAAAACAAAAAGAGAAGGCTATCATATATATAATTTTACCCAACTTATATTGATTAGTTGGGATAACAAGCAGTGATTTCATATTTAAGTTTATTTTAGATCCACTTAATCTGTACTTATTAAAATGAATAATTTAGTTTATTATAAAGCTTCTATGCATACATGACTCAAAACTAAGTTGAATTAACTAAGAAATAAAATACTATGAGCAATCAATGACATTTAATTGCCATTGATAATAATTTGCCATTATTTACTGTGTTGTTTTTAAAAACAATATATTCTAACATGTGTTAAATATTTATATTTTTTATATACTAAATACTTGATCACCTGAGTTTCTTTTCTACTATTTTCAGAATATTGATTTTTTTTTAGTCCACTTAATTATTAATAAAAATATCCACAAAGGAACTTATAGATATTCCAGTAAGAAGTTAGACTCCCTATTTACTTAATTAAAATTTTCAATTTGGTCATTGTAGCTATAAATTTGATTATCATTAATTATGTGATTTATGGTTTGCATATTTACATTTATATAGACCAATAGTTTCTGAATTTCATTTATGAAGCAGATAAGTATAATGACCATGTGTTATTCTGAATCTGTTTATTAGACTCTAAGTAACATGCAGGAAAATCAATTAAATCTGATTTTATTGTTGCATATAAAAAAAGATATTTTTGTGAAATCTCATAAAAGTTCCTCTATTAACAACTATATTATGCGGCATCTATTGTAAGGCTATGTAATTATTGAATACTTAAATAAATTACAGACCAGTTTCTGAGTTTCAACTGCTAGATTTGGGAATGCAATTCTGATTTTAAGAGAAGACAGCCAAAACCTGGTCTTTAATCTCTTTGGAAAAAAAACTTTATCTAGCTCAGGTTCAAATTCCAGGTCTCAACCATGGCAGGTGAACATACAAGTTTTGCACTATGATATGTTTGATAAATATTTACACATTTATATAAATATTTATTTATTTTTTAACTAAAGTTTATTTGAATATCTATTCGCCAACAGAATTAAATTATAGCTCGATTAGTCATGGGAAACTTATGGAGAAAAATTTTTTTAGCCTCTTGAAAAAAAAATTGACTTGGTCTGGATTCGAATTCATATCTTAAGATTGGCAAGCTTTCACCTCTGCATAGTTAGATTCTTGGGACGCATACTTATATAAGTAACATCGAAATATTATTTTTTTTAACTTAAGAATAACTTGTTTATCTCTTATTGAAAGCAAATTGAACTAGCTCTTAAGTTATCCGCTTCTTCCATCAAGATTTCATCAGATATCAATATAAGCAATTTGAGTTTTCTTTACTTATTTTGACTACATAAAAATACACTCAAAATAAAATGCATTAAGTAGATTTTTTTTTTAATGTAAAAAAAGAAGAAAAAAGTGATAGCTATTACTTATGGTTTTTATTTCCTCTTTGAAATAATGTAGCTTTAAAATTAATAATTATTTTTTTCCAAAAAAAAAAAAAAGAATGTAGTTTTAAAAGAAAAAAATACAAACACTTGAGAATTCTCATTACTGGATATGTTTTATTATTTCAATGTGTCGCTTGTAGTTATACAGTCTTATAAAATATATTTTAAAAGAGAATCATTAAAATGTTTTTTTTTCTGGTTTTAAATTTATTTTTTAAAACAAAAAATATTAAGTAGACATAAAAATGTATAAATATGATAGATGATATTTATTCTTAATTAAATTTTATAGTGTATACTTTTAAAATTTAATAAAATTAAGTTCATTTAAGTTTTGCTAATAGCAATAAGTTTTATTAAAATGTCAATAGTGAATGGTTTGAGAATAAGTAGAATTCAATTTTTAAAAAATTTAAATTAAAAATGTCTTCTAGTAAATTAATTAAAACATGAAACTTACTTAAAGCTATGCATATTTCTATTCAACCAAACATTACAAATGTAGCCTGTATCCTACATCTCTGGTCTGTGTATTTAAATGGAAAAAGTTCTATACATAAGGGGTCAGAGTAACTTAAAGTTAACATATGCATGACAGTAATATAAGCATTAATTGGGGATCAGTTTTTCAACGGGGATCATGGATGGCTGAAGAGTTGAAGCGTAGAGTAGACTGAAGCCTATTCATTAAAGTTTGAAAATTTGCTATCTTAATATAAACCGAGCACTGATTCTATATATGTGGCTGATCTGAATCAAGTGATGAGTTATGGTTCAGTATGAAATACATTTTTGGAGATCATTTATTTTTTGCACGTGTGCGTGGTCATGTGTGTCGGTTGTATGAGATAGATTGTATCGTTGAAAAGAGCTTTAATGTCTGTGTTCAAATCCTTTATATAATTAAATATTCTATATTGTAAAACTTTTTAGATTCAAAGTAATTTAAACAAAAAAAATTATATCAGCAAAAAGCAAATTTATTAACTTAAAGTCAAACAAATTATTTAAACAAAAGGAAAAATCTAACCAAACCGTCAAGCATTGGTGGTCGAGAGGTCAGCGACGGGTGTTTTATAAGCAGTTGTCATTAGCGGGTTCGCTTCCCGGCTGATGCTATGACACATGAGCAAAAAAAATCTAACCAAGCTTTCAAATTCAAACAATGCAATAATAAATAAATATCAATTTTTTTTCTTTTAAAAACGTAAAAACAAAACTATTAGTATAACATCCATATTAATATATATTTCTCACCAATGGGGAGAAATGCATACATTCAATTGTACAATAATTCAGACGATTTCTTTTCGTAATACTCTCTTAATATTTAGAATTCTACATTCTAATGAGATAATTTTTTTTAATGTATTGTAAAATCGCACATGTAAATTTTTTATGTATTTTTCTAAACTCGATTAAATATTTTAGTATTTTAATTCTCAATGTAGAGAGTAGTCAAAATATTTTTATTTTTTATTTTTTAATTAATAATCCAATTATCAATATTATCCAATATAAATTCACCAACCAATTTCTTTAAAAAACTTGTTCTTTATTTAACTATATAAAAATTTATATTCAATAAGCAACGTTTCGACTATTTCTATCCTTATAGTCTTTTTCAAGCCACTAAGAAAAAATACAAATAATATTATCAATATAAATAAATAAATAAATATACAAATAAAACTAAAATAAAAAATTAAAATTGCAAATATAAACAAAATAGAATAAAAAAATAAAATAGAATAAAAAATAAAATAAAAATATATATAAAAATATAAAAATTACCTTCCCCAAAAAATAAAAAATCCAACAAAAAAAAATAATCTCAAAAAAATAAAAACCCTCTTTTATTTAAAACTAACAATTAAATTATTTAAATGGATAAAATTCCTCAAACTAGTCATTAATTGTTATCTTAATCTATCAGTTTTTTATTCATATATGGTTTGAATTCCTTAATGTAGAAATTTTCTTTTAAAAACCTTTCTTTATAATTATTTACAGTTTCCAAAAGTTCAATTTTGTAATCAGTATGACCAAATTTATTTTCATAGGTGTAAATTTGGTCATACTGATTACAAAATTGAACTTTTGGAAACTATAAATAATTATAAAGAAAGGTTTTTAAAAGAAAATTTCTACATTAAGGAATTCAAACCATATATGAATAAAAAACTGATAGATTAAGATAACAATTAATGACTAGTTTGAGGAATTTTATCCATTTAAATAATTTAATTGTTAGTTTTAAATAAAAAAGGGTTTTTATTTTTTTGAGATTATTTTTTTGAGATTATTTTTTTGTTGGATTTTTTATTTTTTGGGGAAGGTAATTTTTATATTTTTATATATATTTTTATTTTATTTTTTATTCTATTTTATTTTTTTATTCTATTTTGTTTATATTTGCAATTTTAATTTTTTATTTTAGTTTTATTTGTATATTTATTTATTTATTTATATTGATAATATTATTTGTATTTTTTCTTAGTGGCTTGAAAAAGACTATAAGGATAGAAATAGTCGAAACGTTGCTTATTGAATATAAATTTTTATATAGTTAAATAAAGAACAAGTTTTTTAAAGAAATTGGTTGGTGAATTTATATTGGATAATATTGATTTTTAAGGACTATATTTTTTAAAGAAAAGAAGAAACATTATTTCGGATTTTAAATTTACTAATCCAATTATGTTAGCAAATTTAAATCATAATTTTGACATCTAGTATTTCAATAAATATAAATAATATATACATATATGTTTTGTTTTTTTTTTCTAAAATTTGATTTGTTCCCCTCACTGAATCATTAAGAAATCTACTTCCCTATTCTGGTATTTCATTCATTTATATGGTATTTTCAATTATTATTATCGATCACTGCAGGCTGACCGTTTCTCCAAGTTTAATCCAATTTTTTTTTAATCATAACTTCTCTTCTGTACATCACACAAACAAGCTTCCTTGTTTCATTCATTCATTTATCTTAAATATGGCCTGTTTCTATATCTTTACTATGGATTTTGAGATTCAATTTAGTATTTCAAATGTCTGTTTATTACCTCATCTATCAATATTACTAGTCCAGTTTTATTTTTATATCATTGATGCCTATGATACTTATTTTGTCTCTCACTGAAATATTTTATTGCCAATATTTCTCTGTTATTCCAAATATGCATCTCTACATACTTCATTGAATAATCTGCAATCTCTGTATTTCTTTTCTGTTAAGCATCTGAGTTTAACATCTATTGTAAAACCTTATAAAGCCATCTATTAAAAATTTTTATTTCCAAAATATAAATATATTTTCTTTTAATTTTATTTATCCCAAAAATAATTCATTTATATTTCCTTTTATAATTAATTTTATTCACTATGATTCCATCTGTATTAATAATATGGCCAATGATTTGTAGTTATTAAATTCTTGTAATTTGTTATTATCAATCTTTTTTTTTCAGAGAAAATCAACTGAACATTACTTTAGTCTTATTATTTTTGTCTTTACTCATATTTTTTTTACTTTCATTTGATAACTCTTGCAATGTTTCTTGAAGCTCTGGAGCATTATTTGCAAAACCAATCATACTATTTGCAATATCTAAATAATTAAATAATATCCATATATTTCTTTTAATTTCAAATTTTAATCCACAGAGTACTTATAAGACTGTGGAAATTGAAATCATCCTAATGGACACAATATTAATCTTCTTGAAGTCAGCGTGTGATCTAATTACTCATATTGTATTTTAATAAATATTTTTATGCAATATCTTGGTTTTATAATTTTGTTTGTTAAAAACATGAATCATTATAGAAATGTTTATAAAATTAAATGCCTTTTTATAATATGTAAATTTAAGGCATAATTACAACTTATATTCATTGATCCTTTCTATAAATTCTCTTAAATGTGTTAAAACCAATGTACCATCATCCGATTTTCAATGAAATGGATGGCTGAAGATTTTTGGGTTGGAGTAGTTTGAAGCCTGTCCAGTAAAGTATGAAGATTGGCTGTTTTAATATAAAGCTGGCCATTTTGTATATATGTGTGGAGATAGCAATCTGGACCAACTGATGATTGCTGGTTTAGCAAGAAATATGTATAATAATGATTATTTATTTTTTCAACATGTGTATGATCAGCAATATGAGATGGCATGAAGAGCTGAGGGTCATGTAAAAGTCTGAGTTTGAATCCCTTATATATTACATTATATATGTGCAGGTGTGTGTAAGCCTGTACAATGTATTAATTTAAAATAACAAGCTGGTTTTAAAAGTGGTTTTAGCATAGTTAAGAGAATTTTCAGAAATGATCAATGAAGGTAAGTTGCAATTATGCCTTGGATTTACAGATTATATGAAGGCAGTTGATTCTATAAATATTGTTATAAAAACAAGTAAAACTCTCCATACAGTAGTGCCACTCAGTGCAAGCCAGAGTAATCAATGGATTCCAGAAGGTTTATGCATAAAATCCCTATCTAGTGCCTACTCATCCAATATCCCCAGTTTAGTTTCTGGCTTGTGGCCTTTGTCAGTGAGGAGCCTTGGATCTGAGAGCACTGCACCTAAATCTTAGGATCTAATGCAACCCTCCAGCAGCCACCTTTTAACTCTATTTAACTACCAAACTATGAGAATGAAATTGAAAACACAATAATATTTTCAATCTAAACTCAATAGCTTATATAGTCATATGGGTCTGAACTCAGTTCAGTACCCATACATTTTGGTGTATGTGGCTCTTTAATAACTGATGATCATGTAAAATATTGTTATAGTCATTAATGTTTTGAACCAACAAGTTACTAATTCAGAATATTATCATATTCTTGAAGAATATTTATTAAAATACAATATGAGTAATTATATTGCATGCTGACATAAAGATTAACATTGTGTCCAATAGGATGATTCCATACATCCACAGCTTAATTTGTAAGAAAATATAAGTAAAATTTCCGGAAGCTATATGTAAACACTGTTCAAATGTTATAGCTTCTGAAAGTTGTTGGTTATTTCCAATTAAATTTGATAAATGTATTACCACAAATATTTTCACATCTAAGATTTCAGATCTTCATATGAATTTTCTCATTTGTAAGATGAAAAAGATAATGTTATTATAAAAAAAACCATTGGTAGATTAGTTTTGATTATTATTCTAACTAATCATGATATCTAAACAGCTGAGATGTAATTATGATATTACAAAAAATGTTATATATTTCATGTATCCACAGTAATAATCAAGATTGTCCACTTATTGATTTTTCATTGCATAGTCTCTTTTTTATGCTATTTCCAGGGAATTATATATATACATGTACTTAAATATTACATATTCAACCTGTTTTCTGCCCATCCCTCTTTTGTATATTTAAATGAACATATTAAGGTTCTGTATGTGAGAGATCAAAGTGAATTAATGTCAACTTGGGTATGACAGTAATCTTGGCATCAACAAGGGTTTTTGGATTTTCAATGATATTGATGGCTGAAAAGTTGGAGGGTGGAGAAGATTAAATTTTGTCCATTAAAGTCTGATGATTTGCTATCTTAATATAAACTGAGTAGTTATTATATAAATGTGTGGGAGATGGTAAGCTGGACCAACTGATGAGGGCTAGTTCAGCATGAAATACATATTATATTGGAGATCATTTATGTTTTTCACATGTATGTGGGCATGTGTATCAGTCATATAAGTTGAAATGGATGGATGTGGAGAGCTTGAATGTCTGAATTCAAGTCATTCAGTTAACATTAGGTTTAATATAGATAATATACATGTATTCAAATATTATAGATATAGATTTATTCACATTATACAGCTAAAAAGGAAAAAAATCTGCCCTGTATGTTTGTGTTTGATATCAAAACTGAGATTGATAACAGCATAAGTTCAATAGTATGCACATGAATTATTTCAATTTGAAATTAAATACATTTAAAATGCTTACATCATATTCCATCTCAGTTGAGCATGTGTGCCAACTATTTATGTTCATAGCTCTTCTAAAAAACTGATTATACTTGAATCATATGTATTATGGGATAGAACTGATATGATATTTTTAATTGGATGTTGATTTATAATATTACAGATATACACAATAGACATTTTTGGAGCATACTATAAATTGTCTTTTCTGATTGATTGCAACATATGTAATCACATGGAATGTGTGATAAAATATATTGGTTAGCAAATACTTTAGACAGAGTGGTTATATTATTAATAATATTAATCAAATATGTTGAATCAAACAAATGGCCATTAAAAGTACAATTACAAAACACACATACCCATATAGACAATCCCAATATCAATAACAATCAATCTCAACATGTTGTCAAGGTAACTTCCTTTTAACAATAAAGACATATCAAATATATGTGTTGTTTGAACTAAATAAAAAAAGGCTGCTTACAATTTTTTATCTGGGTAGCCAATTTGAAATAAATAAATTCTATAATGGATTATTAAACAAAAATGCAATCATAAATATATACTCGATAACAATCATTACATATGCCAACATTATTTATATATAATCATGAAGGCATTTCTTATCAATAAATTATTGTTACATTTTTTTCATTTCCTTTATAATGCAATTCGATCTACAAACACTCGCTAAAATACCATGTTATTTTTTTCTTAAGTAAGTGTATGGAAGACATTTTTATCTCAATTTATATATGTGTGTGTGTGTGTACGCACACACATAGCTAATAAATATAAATTTGTGTTTATGAAATAATTTTGATACTTTTGAAAGGAAAAAAATTCTTTTTTAGTGATTCATTTGTATTTTTGTTTTGTAATTTGTCAAACACAAATTGAATTTCATTTTGCTTTATAATTTAATTTATTCAAATTTTATAAATAAAAAAAAATGGATGCACTATCTGATTTTTAGCAATTGTAATTTATATATTTAGAAATGCTTTATAAAATAATTAAAGAAATTTGCTTTAAAGCAAATACTTAATTTCAAAACAAGTATTAGTATTGATCTTAATATTGTTTTCTTTCAAGTTTTGTATTTAATGAACATACGAAGCAATCATATTATTTTATTAAAAATAGTCTATTAATATATTCAATTTATTATTAATCTCTGCATTATTGCGATGATAGAGTTGTTGATTCTGGACCTCAAGGACCATGGATTAAGGTCCCGCTCTGTCACTTCTTCTTGGAACTACAAGACATTAAGCCATACAATTATTTATTTGCAATATTATAAAAAAATTCTAAATCTAAAAATAGATCGAAAACTAATTCCTATATATTCTATTTAAAGAATACAAATGGTTGCAATGTAAATATATATAGTAAATCCCTGCATCCATTGCCTCAAAATATGTCAATTCATTTTCTCTTCATATGAGGAAAATGATAAATAAAAAATTACTAAAAAACAACATTTAATATGTGATAATAAAGTCTTATTCAATATGGCCGATCTACACATATCATAAAAATGAATTTTCCTGTAAGCTATAAACAAAGACAAGCATCTGATTACTGAACAGGATCACATGACAAAGACCCAATTCAATTAAATCTTTGCCTCCTGAACAGTTTTATATTTACCTTTAAAAAGTCTTCATTACGTGTAGAAACTCATCAGATATACCTCCATGTGATTTTGCTTCTTTCAAAAAGTAGTCCTTGAAAAAAAATCATATTTTGTCCTAAGCATAAAGAAATAGTATTTTAGTCCTTTATAAGGTCATGTAATATTCAAGTATTCTAGTAGCAAAATGAGCATTTAAATGTTCTATTCAGATTCTTTAAATCAAGTTTTATATATATCTCTCTTAACTGAATAGCATTGAATATTTTATGCCACTCAACTGAAAATCACTTCTGTCATTTTTAGATCTATACCTGATATTTTACTATTGTGCTGCACCAAGCAAAAAATATCTATGACCTTGATTTGAAAATAAGAATATTGCATGTGACCTTGCATTAATTTAGAAGGAAAATACGTGTCTTAAATGAGTCCATTTGTTTATCAAATAAATTTAATTTATTAATTTAATTAACATGAAGTTACAGATAGTGTAAATTTTCATAACATTATATGTAATACTTTATTGCATAATTAAAATTTTATGGAAATAATAAATTTATTTAATACAAAATAAAAGTTTATTATTGTTATTATTATTATTGATACTCTGAAGAAAAGAATTGCAAAATAACTTTTTCCCAGTTGCAAATAAACATACACTCCATATACAAAATAAATAACAGATGTCAAATATCATCTTACTGTAAACAAATCTTCTATTACTTGAATAAGCCTATCATTGTTTCTTCTCTTTTTTACTATTTTTTTTTTTGTTATTGCTATTTGAAATTGAAACATTTAAAGTCAATTAAATGTAAAATATTTATTTTATATAGATGGCTAGAATTTATCTTGCAATTAAAATGAAATTATATTTTTATTTATCATTAAAATATATTATTTTAAAAAGATAAAAATTAAATTATATACTCATATATTATGGCCCTACTATAATATTATATTTCCAATAATGAAGGTTAGATGTAATATACTTCTTCCATTGATACTATCATAACCCTTTAATCTGAACAATTCATAATGCTTGAGACTTTCTTTATTATCTTCCACCTAAAGTGCAGACAGGTAATCATTTTATAACCAATATTAAATAAGTATCTGTTTTACTGTGAAAATGCTATTAAGGGTGTTGCTGTATAGTAAGCATCTTACCTGCTTGCCAGACCCATGATCTATGAATTGAGTTTAATTGAGTGGACCCTTAGAACTTTTTCAAGTCATGAACAAATTTAAAGTTTTTATTTCAGGAAGTTGTTTATATCAAATTTAGCTATTTATGAATAGTCAGTAAATCGAATCCCTATTTTTAGATATTTAGATTAATCTTAATTTATTAGGTAAGAATCATTTTGATGATTGCAAAGATAAATAAATATGTTTGAAATATAATGCAGATTCCACCACTGGTGGTTATGTGACATGATTCTATTTGCATTACTCGTGATTAATTTTTATCTTTTTATTAATATTTTGTGGGTTTAGTTCTCTGGCAGAGATCTATTTGAGTAAGTAGGCAATAGAACTATATGACCAAGGAATAAAATATCATCATCGTAAGTGTAGTTCATAATTGTCTTAAAACAACTTCTTTGTTTCTTTATTTTGGCATTACAATGTGAATTTTAATGACACCTTACTATCATCAAGAGTTTTCTATAGGTCACCAAGCTATAAAATCTCTTGCCTGCTTGTTAATCTCCTGTGACAACTTAAAATAATTGCAGTTATGAAAAGTTTAAACAAATGTTATTGTTGTAAAAGATAGTCTCAGCCATGTTCATGTATCAAATTTATTAGAAAGTAATTTTTACATATAACTGATTTTAAAATTTATATATATAAAAATTAACATATATTCACATATTAATTTACAAAAGTCAAACTTTTTGAATATACAATTTTGAGATGAAAAATATAACTTTTTTGAAAATATATGTAATCACATGAAATAACACAATTTCACCTGTTTTTCCATAAAACAAATGAATAAAGGCACCCTGTTTTTATTCACGTGTTTCAAGAATGTGTGATAAATGCTTTATGCATATATTAAATGTGTATATATAATAAATATCCAAATAATTTTAATGATGTTAAAATTATACTAAATCTGCAAATCAAACTTTTTAACTGTAATATATATATATATATATATTACAGTTAAAAAGAAATAATAAAAGAAAAATTAAAGAGGCAATATTAATATATAAATGCAGGCAAAAATTTAATTAATCAGCAAGCAGCAAACGTTAAGATCACAGAATTATGGGAAAATTGACATTGAATTATGGGAAAGTTGACATTTTAAATGTGATAGTTGACAAAGCTACAAGGTAGTGAAAGCGCTTCTAAGTTATAGTTATACATATGATTTTTATAGACTTTTAATTACTGTATTTTCAAATATTTATTATAAAGTTATGTATATTATTTTAAAGAAATACAGACATCGATTTGAAATATTATTATAATATATATATATATATATATTGTACTGCACCATACTTCCCTGTGGAATTCTTTTCCTAATCTTGCACTGAGCATGAAGTGATAAAAATTTAACAGGGAAAGAAATGGATACCAATTTAGCCAATTGTCTGTACTCATATATATTGGTACTTCCAGCTAAACTGATAAAAAAAGTGAATTGACAGGACTCTGCCAATTAAATACCCCTTTAATTAATATCCTTCTTGAATGCCTGAATGTTTTAGAACCTATGGTAAGTACATATCTTTGAAAAGTCTATTCACAAATAGCTTTTGTGCACCACTTCTAGAAAAGAATAAAATGAATTTTCCCCCCTCCTAGAAGGATATGCAGTACTATACGTTCAGTGGAGCATGAGAATAAGATTTAACACCCCGGTAGAGTGATATCCTGTGTGGCTAGCTCAGTCACTCTACATCTAGGGTCTTCAATGGGAAAGTTAAATGGTTATTATAGGTATGTGATTGATAAGAAAAGAGTATGTTTTATCAAGTAAATAATAATATGAAAACAGAACCAATTTAATATTATGATTAAATATTTATTTAATCCCAAATACCCACCACCATTTCATACTTATAATGATATAATAAAAAATACTAAATAATTAATTATTACAAATCCATATATATATTTGATGCGTTGAAATGGATAAAATATAAATACAATTTTAAATGAATAAGAAAAATAATAAATCCCTAAAACTATTCACAATGTTTCATAAAGAATGGAAGTGGTCTGAGCTTTTTTTACCCTGTAGAAATAAGTTATGTCTTATGTGATTTGATATATATTTTTCATATAAAATATTTTCAGTCACACAGGCATACACTTCTACTGAGAACTTTAAAACATTTTTTTATTGATAGTAAAAATAATATAAAAAAACAATTATGCATACGTATATTTGCACTATGAATTATTTCACTAATTTCATATTTTTCAACATGTCAATAAGGTTGTGTTAGCTCAGATACCATATAGCACTCAACATGAGGTACTGTATCTATTTGCCTTTTGTGATAAATTCTTATACATGTATATACATGCAGCACAATTATACACTCACTGGTGTTCTAAATATAGTTATTTGTGGATTTGCTTACAGGAAATTTACAATAAATATAAACCCTTTTTGAACTCATCATAAGGTGCAGCAGTGACAAAAAATAACTTAAAAGGATATATGGATAAATACATTTTTAGACACTCAACATGAGGTATCATATTTACAGACTATTACAAGTGTATGTGCATGTATATACACATGTATATTTATGTATGACAATTTTCAGGAATAACAACAAGAAGAAAAACAATTAGCAACAAAAAAAATCTAATTGCAACCTTTGCTGAAAATATTAGAATTTGAAATAGAAAAATGAATTAAAAGATTTAAGTAAAAGCTGTATCATTATGCCTTTAATAACCGTAAACCCAATATATATATATATATATGCATGCGAGAGACAACTCTCTCATTTTTTTTAAATGGTTAATAATAATAATAAAAATAATATTTTTCTAATTATCAGAAACGTCAGAATTAATTAATTCAGTATTATAAAATATTTTTAAAAAAAACTTATATAGGCGTCTTCATTTTCTCATGACTGGCTTCAATTCAACTAGCTGTGCGGTGAGGATTTCATCTTATTCAGGCATATGCAAGATGGCTTTTGGTCATAAGTGTGGCCGTTTGGAACTGGCATGGTCACATCTCGGTGGCTGGACAGAGAAAGGGTGGGTGGACTGGCTGGTTTTCTATCCCACGGTCATTTTAGTGGAAGCTCTGGTAGATTTCTCCATATTTTCTATCTGCTATAATACAATAATTATTATTAAATATTTATTCACTATCTTGAATGCTTCATTTAATCCTTAAGAATTCAAGAGTTCTTAAAAGAACTGTATAATGGATTTTTTCTTAGAAAATGTCAGCAGTAGTCTTGTCCATAAATTAATCTCTAAGTGGCTAGATGATTGAAGAATTCTGGAGCCAAAGTAGTGAATGACTTGAATGCCAAAGAAAGAATGAATCCCACAGCACTGTCTAAAACTTATCAACCCCACTCATACAAAATCAATTCAGGTATCCTCCCTGAGAAGTATGAATCGGCCAATCCTTTTAATTTACCTTATCATTTAGATTATAACATTTCTTATGATTAAATTCTACATTCCATGGTTTGATATGTTTGTTTTCCATCTTGAATACTCAGGCCACTTTATTACATATATCAATTCATAAAAGAAATTTTATTTTATATAAAAAAATAACATTTTAATTATAGCATTGAATGTCAAACATTTTGCTTTTTGATTAAGTTTTTACCAAAGCAATTAACATTTTTTTTTTTGATTACTGAACAAAATTAGTTTTTAAAGAAGTAATTAATAAAAAATATACAAGTATGTTGGAACAATTACTTTAATTATTTCTTTTATGAATATGTTCCAACAACATGATCTTTTTTGGTCAACAAAGTTTGCTTTTCTCTATTTGAGTTTTTCAGAGAAAAGCAAATTATATAAAATGACATATCATAAAAAATATACAAAAAAGAAAAATAATAAAAAAATACATGAGTTTATTATACATGTACAATATTTCTATGTCAATTTCATATTACTTTAAATTGGTGTGTGTGGGTATTTTAATGCTCAGACCCAACTTCCATTATTACTGTAGCACATTTATATATTTGTTGTGCTTAATATGTACAAATCTATATATGTATCTGCTGAAATATTTTTTACAGCAGATTTTGTGCATAGACATTTGATAATACCTGGCAAAATATGAAAAGTACTATACTTGAAAATCATTTACTTTTTTCAGATGTCTTTATTCATAAATTTCAAAAATATGTGGTAGAATCTAAGTTTTAAGGATATCTAATTTATATATATGTGTGTGTTAGTAGCACTATATAAGCCACTATTTTAAAAAAAAAGTTAGAAAAACAAAGTTATATGGTTTTTCCAAGTCAGTAAACCATCTGAAAATTGGAGTAAGAAAATCATTGGAATAAAAAAGTAAAATGTTGTGGTGTTTGTGCATTATAAAGATGTGATACACTACAAAAACAGTGATAGCATGTTATAGAAATAACATAATTGGAAATGAAATAAAAAAATAATCATTTGCATTTAATTGAATAAAAATAGTGGAAATACATAAGACATTTTAATATTAAAAATGAAAATTATAATATGAACATGTAAATAACATTTAAACATATATTCATTTGTGAGAACTTATTCTTGTATGTAAAACTTTAAACAAATTTGTGAGTCTATAAATTATTCAGAGAGGTCTTAAGAGTTTAAATCAAATATGCTCAACAAATAAGCTGAGTAAAGGAAATTAAAATATAATGGTTTGTGATTATATTCAATGTTTATAGTGTATAAATCAAAATTTTAAAAAGCGTATATTTTCAAATGGAGAGTAACTTTTTAATAATTAAATAAATAAATATTTATCGTTATGCGTTCTACATTTAATAGATAATTAAATATTATTGAAGTACTTTTTAGGTAAAATTGAACACTATAAAATTACTACTTATTATAAAGAATTTACTTTTATTTATTTGAATAGTTAGTTTATGTAAAATTTGATGTCTATAATTTTTAAGTTTTAATGTTATAAAACTCAAATATTATAAATTTTAAAATAGATAAGAAAATGTAATTTCATATTAAATTATTCACTTTTGTTAATGAAATTAATCATTAAGAAAGGAAAACTTAATCTGTTATTATTCTAAACAGACTGTAATCAAACACTATATATGCACTGCAATCCAAACCACATGATAGAAACTTTGAAAAGATAAAAGTAGTCATCTTATCTTTATACCTAAATGCAATTATATAGGCCAATCATAAGTGTCTTGGCTTGTATGTGTAAATATTTTTAATATTCACTTTATTTTCATTTTTTTTTATTATATGTATTAATCATGAATTTTAACATTTATGACATGTTAATATTAAGAGATGTTAGAATTAATATAACTGACCAATTTTAACATGCAGTAAATGTTGCAATTTTATAATTGTTAATATGCATAATTAAAAAAATGGAAGTAACAGGAATAATATAAAATATTCTCAATCCAGTATACTTGTGATTGGCCTATATAATTGTATTTAAGTACAAAGATAAGATAATCATTCTTATCTTTTCAAAGTCTTTATTATGTGGTTTGGATCAAGAGTTTCTTCATATTCAAAAACAATAATGTTCATTTAAGGGCGTGTGTAGAAATTGATTATCATCCGTTTAAAATTACAGTTTAAAACTGTGATAGTAAATTTATTGACCAATTTCATTAATCTATTATTATTACAATATAAGAACATGCTTGCTTTACATTGAGCATATAATGTAAATATATAGTAACATTCTTTAACACTCTTTTTTATGTTGAACAAATGATTTTTATGGGAAAAGCAAACTCCATTGGCAATACAAAGACTGTCTCAAATACATTCTAAAGATAAGGAATATTATTGGATTTTTAGAGAAAATGCAGGTAAGAATAGAATATATTAGTCAACCACAATTGGTCACAAGATTGAAGTCTTATAAAATGTAAAATTGTCTGTAGAAAAAGATAGCTATATAACATAACATAGTAAGAGTTTGTTCACAGGTTGGTTTCTAAAATCATCAGAAAATGTTCTTATAAGTTTTTCTTTTTCTGTCTCTTTTTTCTTGTAAAGTTAAATAGTCCATTCTCATTTACAAATGGATTGCTAAAGAGTATGTGACATCCTGATGTTTATTAATATCGTCAACTTTTTCCCCAAGTTGTGTGATGATTTAATCTGAATTTAAGTCTAAATTTAGATATGTTGAATTAGTAATTAAAGCTGTCATTAAATGTTTTTATAAGATGTTGTCCATATATTGAAAAATGTTTTGATATTTCATGATAACAAAGTCATCCCAATATTACTTTCACACTATGAGATCTCAATTGGATGACTATGACTGAAGAATTGGAGGGTGGAGTGGATTGAAGTCTGTCTATTAAAATTGGAAGAATTGCTATCTTAATATATGTGTGGTAGATGATGATCTGGATGAACTGATGGTTCCACATGAATTATGTATATTGGTAATCATTTATCTTTTTCACATGTGTGTGGTCATGTGTATTCTTGTATGATATAGATTGGATAGCTGAAGGAAGCTTGAAAGTCTGGGTTCAAATCTCCTACATTTACATCTAAACTCAAGAAATAAAAAGTATACCTGTATTTAATACTAAAAATTATATTTGTATTATTAAGTGATCAAAAAGAAGTACATTTTTACAAAATCCATTTCATTTCGAAAAACAGATAAATATGTTTTCCATGATTATTTTGATTTTTCTGAATGAAAAATTCGGTAGCTTTTTAAATAATGAGATAGAGTTAGATGTTGTGATGGAACCAGATTCTAATATATTGTTTTTAATAATTAAAATAAAGGATGTTTTTCACAGTGAAATTATTACTTAAACTAAATTAGGATATGTAGAAGTAGTGTGTTACTTAATTTATTTTGTGAATATGCTGCTAATATAATATAAAGACATTAGAAAATTTTAAGAATTTTTTGTAAAATTCTAAAAATACAATGGTAAAATTATAAAACCATTCAATATGTACTTCAACTTGCTGGATATAAAATTATAGAATCCTTTATTGTAATAACGTGAAAGCTGAAACTTTCACGTTATTATCTGTTTATGCTTAATAAATTTGATATATTTACATTTGTTAGAATCCATTCTTGTAAAATGACATCTTTATTACCTTGCGCAAAACAAATGATCAATACAAGACTTACTTTTAAAATATTTTAAAAATAAATTGCCTGACTATTTCCAGCCAGATTCCATTTTTAATATTACATTATAAGCAAGTAAAATATAAATTGCCTTTATTGGTAGGATATATTTGAGAATAGAATAAATTAGAGAGTTACAATTAAATTATGTGTTGATGTCTTTCAAAAAATAATTTCACTGCAGAAATTTTAATAGCAAACATCATAAAATATCAAATAAGTAAAAAAATAGATCATAGTGTATTGTAAGTGGATACATCTGTGACTTATAAATTAAAATAATTATGAATAGACAGTAGAAATATAAATTCAGAGATTCGTAGAGAGCATGTTTGTTATATGTTTGTATAATGTTTTATAACTTGATGATTCATTCTTATTTAACATCAAAACATTGTTGATGTTTGAGTTTAATTTTCACAACTGAATCAATTGGTTTCATTTCAGCATGCATTTCAAGGTTTCTTTTAGACTCAGGGGAGGCAATAATTATTAACATTGTGTTTGGTGGCCATTTTAAATAACATTTTTATTTAGTATTTTACAATATATATATATATATATATATATATATATATATTGTAACCTAATAAATGAGTTCAAAAGATATTACGTGAGTACACTAGTAATTCAATAAAATATAACTCAGGTATACAGACAGTAATCTTATCCACTTTCATTTCTTGGTTTGATGTTAAGTGCATGTTTAAACAAATACTAAGTGAATATGGACTAGCAGGGCGCCACTAGATTATCTGAATCTAGACACGGTTATATCTAATAACCTTTTACATGTACCGGGTTTGAATCCCTTTTTGGTACTTTATTTCTAATAAAAAATGAGAGATTTTGCTTTTTGAGCCATATCACTATACGCACTAATATTTAGGTAAAAGTAAAACATCTTTAAACCAAAGTGGAGTTCATTGAACATAAATCATTTTTCAGATCTTAACATAACAAATGTGTTTCAATATTTTTGTAAGTTTACTAGCTCAGATTATATATAACTAATTTAGGATGGCAATTCACTCATCCTTGCATGAAATAGATGATGGGATGTAGTTATAATAATACTAAGAGATCACTAAATATTATAAAATCAATATTTATTTATGGCCTTTAAACAGTTAAACAGCTCATTAATTAAAATGTTGACGACGATGATGATGATGATAATAATAACGATAATGACAATGGTTTCAACTACAGCTCTAGGACTAAGCCTAAACATAAAACTAATTTTTATAAAGAAATTCCTAATTATTGCTTAATTTTAGCATATTTACTTATATCTTAAATAACTAATATTCAACCATTGATGATGATGAATAATCACACTTAACAAAGACTACACTTAATGAAATATATACGCCTCGTTTAATAAAACAAACTAATATTTATTACTACATTTCTAACATATACATAAAAATTTCTAGATAATATGAAAACTGACATGAATAATAATAATAATAATAATAATTGTTTATATAACAATCCTCAGATTAATTTTAAGTTCTTCCCCCTTTCCCTTCAAATGTATTTTGTATTAAGTTGGACATCACATTGACCATGATTTTTACTCCATGAGAAAAGTATTAAAAAAAAAATATATTATCTGCTCATTGGCACACATACTTTAAAATCCAACATGTAAATAGAATGTAAAAAAAATGTTAGTAAAATTGAAAGAACAAGTTTTAGAAAAGAGTTTTAAATTATTTTCTCCCCCTCCCTTCCAAGCACTGAAATCTATACTGAACTTGAAACAAAATAATCTAATATTCTAATACTACTCATTATTTCACATTCACTCCCAATTATACACATATAAAAATATTATTATGTATGTGCGTGTTTTATCCCATAATAACAAAATATTATTAAAAACCAAAATAATAATAATATATCAGTTAAAACTAAAATCATAACACCATAAAAAAAATTGTTTTACACATTAATATTGTAAAATTAATAAACAAATAATTTTCATACATTCAAGGTCATTTATGAAGCTCAAAGTTATTTTTAGTAAGACATTCTTGTTTTTAATTGATCTGAATAGTCTTTAAACGTTCTTTAAATAAAATATACCACTTTATTGCTAAAATGTTTATTAAGACTGATATCATAAAGAAAATAGATATAAAAAGTCATATTACCGATCTTTTGTTTGTGGCGAATTTCCAAGGATTCAAACTTGTCTTGTATAATGTCTCTATATTTCTGCAGCTACTATTTCTGTTTTATGTGGGAACAATCTCTTTCTTGAGGTGTATAACTATTGGATGATGATGACTCTATTGAGGTTATTTGCTTTAGTGGATAATTTGGAAATCATTATATTAATTTTTCTTCTCTTCCTGTCAAGCATGTGGATGAAATACAGCAGTTGTTTTCCCATTTGTAAATTTTCTTGAGTTTAAAATCAGTTGTTGTAACAATTAATTGGACTTGATGATTAATATTTATCAGTAGATTAATTCATCTTCTTTGAATGCAGGTGAATGCTTTCTTCCTTCTATTAAAAACATCTTATTTATCTGGTCAGTTGAAAGGTGTAGAATATTATTTTAGACACAACATCTTTTCTTTCCTATGTGATGTGCAGCTTCCCCAGATGGTCCAGCAAATGGGACATACATATAATTTTTCTAGCCCGCCATTTCTTATATTTTCAACATTCAATTTGATAGTTTAATAATCTGAATCAATCACAATAATCTTAATAATAATTCAAGACAGCTTTTTATATCCAATTTTTAGCTACCTTAACCAATCAGAGATAGCATCACTTGCTATTTTTGGACAAATTTGTTTTAATTAGATCTCTAATTTATTTTCAACTAAATTATTTTTCAACTGAAAAGTTTAATCCTTTTTCCAGACACTTTTGTTTAAAAAAAAATAGACTCAATCCTTATTTCCTTTCTTTTCTTTTTTCTTTCTTTTTAACATCCAGGTAACACTTCAAATCTTTGAGCTTCCTTCTTTAGATCTTGAGATAAGACAAATTCAAAATTAGAGCTCTGACCCATTATAAGCTTCCAAAGTGAAACAATCATTTACAAAAAAAAAAATTGCTACAAAGATCGATATCTGATTAAACAGATTTCTTCTTTTAACAAAAAAAATTGTACAAAAAAAATAATTTGACAGATTTAATACTTCCTTTTCTTTCAATATTTAGGAAATGTAAATTTTTGTATGTAATGTACACACATCCTTCATTCTTTCAAATCATTCATAAACTAACCTTAAATAATATAATTGCTAGCTTAGTAATTATAACCCAATTATTTAATTAAATCTGTAACTTTTAAATCCCAATTATAATTAAAGAAAAGCAAAATAAAAGTATAGAATAAAATATTAGAATTGATCAAGCATAGGTTAGTTTTAAAGAAAGTTAAAATGTTTAATATTTGAAATATAAAACAATTAAATAATTTACACATACATTGCCTATATGTATGCATTATAACTTTGCTTTTTAACAGAAAATTTAAATATTAAATAGTTTAAATGTGTGTATTACCTTTCTATCAACACACAAACAAGTAAAGCATGTAATTGTTGACCCATTCTTTCTCTGTTTAAAGCTTTTAGAACTGGACCTTGTAGGGTTTGAACTTGGATGCCCTACAGCTTCATTTATGATTATATAAAAATGTGATGATGATTTTTGGTTTACCTTTTCTACATGCACATTACTATAAATTTAGCTAGTGACTAAATTGTAATGGCACAACTTTCTCCCCCTTCGGATAAAATCATCAGCACTTTTGTTTTAACTATATTTAAAAAAAAAAAAATCCTAACTAATAAATACACTAATAATAATAAACACTTATAATATATATATAAAAAAAAAATTAACTACTGGTAAATATATTTTTCATTAGAAAACCTAAAAGTAATTTATTTGGAGATCTTTGCCAGGCTATTCTGCTGAAGTATAAAGGATCAAACTCCTAGCATTATAGGTTCCCTTATTCCCATCCAGAGCAGCAAGCATGAAGGCATTCTCCCCTATTTTCTTGGTAATTTGGAATGGCTTTTTCTTTTCAAACCATATTGTGGTCTGCATAAAAATGCACCTGTACATCCAGTCCCTTTTTAATATTTCCATTTTTCATCTTGACTGGATATTTATAAAACATATCCGGAGGATTTATTTTATATAACCTCCGATTACAGACCCCATTTAGAAATATTGACTCTTGGTACCATACATAATATGCCTTGAAGTTTTTCAGAGAGATTGACTCTCTATACCATACATACTTTATTTTTAAACTTTCCAGAAAGATTGACTCTCTGTACCATATATAATTCATCCTTAAATCTTCCAGAGAGATTGATTCTCTGGGCCACGTATAATTTATTTTTAAATTTTCTAGAAAGGTTGACTCTTTGTACCATATATAAGGCACATTTAAATTTTCCAGAGCATTTACATTTTTCAGAGAGATAGATTCTCTGTCCCATATATAATGGACATTTAAACTCTTCAGAGAGATTGACTCTCTGTACCAGAGATAATTCATTACATCTTCCTGAGAGGTTGATTCTCTGTGCCATGTATAATTTATTTTTAAACTCTCTAAAAAGGTTGACTCTTTGTACCAAATATAAGGCACAGTTAAATTTAACAGAGCATTTAAATTTTTCAGAGAGATTGATTCTCTGTCTGATACACACTGGACATTTACATTTTTCAGAGAGATTGCCTCTCTGTACCAGATATAACTTATTTTTGACTTTTCCAGAGCAGTTGAATTTTTCAGAGAGATTTGGACATTTACATTTTTCAGAGAGATTGTCTCTCTATACCATATATAAGGTATCTCCAATCTATTTGAGAAGACAGATTTTTGAAACCACACATGCTGGTTTGTTACTAGATTGAGAACTACAGACTGTTGAAACTTTTGCTCTCTTTCTAAAATAACTGGTTTCATCTCCCTTATTGCCTCTCTTAAATCAATCATCTTATCGGATGCATGAAGTTTTTCCTCCAACTCTCTTTTCCTTCTTTTCACTTCATGATCTATCCCAATCTGCTCTTTGGTCATCATCTCATTTACTTTCTTTACTGGGAGATTTGGTATTATGGCTAATATCGGCCTTTCTACTTCTTTTTCACCTTGTGGATTGTTAACTAAAGTAGGCATCCTTTTCTTTGACTGACTCTGTTCTGAGCTATCCCTACAGTCATCTGGACTGGTGCTACCATCGCTCTGCCCTGAATTTAGGTTTGACTGATCCTGCAGCCCTACATTAATACGATCTTTTAATTCCCCTATTTTCTGGTAGAGATCATCCATCTTGGGGTTTATGTATTCCACAACATAGGCCTTCTGGTTCTCCTCAACCTTTTCCAACATAACACCCAATTCATGTTGATTCATTCTGGGTCCCTCTTCTAAAGAACTTGACTTGTCCCTTTTTACTATCTCCTCCCTAAAGCTATCCATTTGTTTCCCCAATTCTTTCCTAAGATTTTGGTCAATTTGTACACACTCATTGGCCATGCTTCCCTTAACTTCTCGTATTTCCTTTTCTAAGCCACTAAACTTATTTTTCATAGTGAGGGTTTGATCTACACAGCCCAAAGTGGCTTCCTTATATGAGTCCACTTTGGCTACCACCTCCTCTAATCTAATATGAATTCCTGCAGAAGTTATTTCGGCATTCTTTTCTATGCATTCTGATATGGATTGGGAGACCAAACCATGGACCTCATTCCTAACTAACTCAATTTCTCTCTTATTTTCTTCGATAGACTGCTCCACTTGAGCCTTTAATGACTGTAGTCCCTGACAGCCCTCCTGTTTGGTGACTTCCATAGACCTACACACTCCTTCTATCCTCTCCTCTAATGACACAAACCTATTTTTACACTCTATATTGGACCCTTCTATCCTAGTTTCCAAAGCGATGATCATTTGGTTGTTATTGTCAATAGAGTTCTCTAGATTTACCCTTAAACCTTCTATACTTTTCTCCATAGATTGACCTATCTTTTGTTCTAGATTTTCCATCCTTTGCTTACTATCTTCTCTTAGACTTTCTATATTTTGCTTACTATCTTTTCTTAGACTTTCTATATTTTGCTTACTATCTTTTCTTAGACTTTCTATATTTTGCTTACTATCTTTTCTTAGACTTTCTATATTTTTCTCCATCTTTTGTTCTAGATTTACCATACTTTGCTTACTATCCTCTCTTAGACTTTCTATATTGTGCTTACTATCTTCTCTCATACTTCTGAGCATCTGCATTATCATGTCCATGTCTGATGGTGCCATCTTTGCTATTTGAGCCTGGCCCACTTCTGACTCCTCATCTACTTCCACACTTGAGGCCGTATTATTGCTACTAACATTAAAGGCATCTTCCTCTACTTCCTCTCTTTCCTCTTGTGTTTTTAAGAAAACCTCCCCATCCTCTTCTTCAGTATGAAAACGATCACTGATTCCTGGTATTGGGGCACCTTCCTCTTCCATAACCTCTTCCATACTATAATTTAGTTCACTCATGTTATAAAACTATATATATCCCATCTGTACTTCCCTGACCATCAAAAATCCACACATCTTCTCCCTGTCTGACACCTATTCTGACCAACTGACTGATTTGATTTTCACCTTATTATGCATTTACAAATACAAAAAAAAAATTTTTAATATCCTTATTTAATGAACTACACAACAATAATCTATATAGTGCATGTCTGTCTGTAATAGCCCAAATTATACATTCATCCATTCTCCCAGAAATCAACGACAGATATTGACAGTCCACAGAATGACTAGCAGTTCACAATCTTGAGATAAATAAAAGAATTCAGTCAACACTATAATCACACAATGCATCACGAGCACTCAGAAGATCATCCCAATTCGATCACTATTAACTACCACAACCCTTGATTGAATGAAGCAAACTCTGTTGCAATAAAAGATGTATTTTAAGTCTTAGGGGCTAAAATAGATAAACTATGCCTTGCTCTCTCTCTTGGAGTCTTATGTGGCAAGTATCAAGGAATGCCCTGCTTATTATAGACTACAAAAACGAAACCTTGCTCTCTCTCTTGGAGACTTATAGGCTGATATCATGGCAGGACTACTGTTAACTGCTTTATGATAAAATAAAGATAACATATAAATTGGGTTGGAGCAGTGAATGGGTTTGATCATTCATAAGTTACACGAAATACATAGCATTCTCAAGGCAATGACAAAACTCCTCACTCATCATCAAAACTGCAATCTAACCAACCAAACTCCAACGATCAACCATCCAATCAAACCTCTAAAATCATAGACTTTTTACAAAATGAACTCCCCAAACACACATGAGACTACTATTCCATAATTCATCACTATTACTATGCCTATCCTATCTGGCAATAAATTATTTTAATGTTCCACAAAAAAAAATCTATTATTTATTTCACCTTTGTCTTAAGTTGTGATATTCATCTCTATTTTCAAAATTGATAAAAAAAAAAAAAAAAACAAGCTGCTCATTGGCACACATACTTTAAAATCCAACATGTAAATAGAATGTAAAAAAAAATGTTAGTAAAATTGAAAGAGCAAGTTTTAGAAAAGAGTTTTAAATTATTTTCTCCCCCTCCCTTCCAAGCACTGAAATCTATACTGAACTTGAAACAAAATAATCTAATATTCTAATACTACTCATTATTTCACATTCACTCCCAATTATACACATATAAAAATATTATTATGTATGTGCGTGTTTTATCCCATAATAACAAAATATTATTAAAAACCAAAATAATAATAATATATCAGTTAAAACTAAAATCATAACACCATAAAAAAAATTGTTTTACACATTAATATTGTAAAATTAATAAACAAATAATTTTCATACATTCAAGGTCATTTATGAAGCTCAAAGTTATTTTTAGTAAGACATTCTTGTTTTTAATTGATCTGAATAGTCTTTAAAAGTTCTTTAAATAAAATATACCACTTTATTGCTAAAATGTTTATTAAGACTGATATCATAAAGAAAATAGATATAAAAAGTCATATTACCGATCTTTTGTTTGTGGCGAATTTCCAAGGGTTCAAACTTGTCTTGTATAATGTCTCTATATTTCTGCAGCTACTATTTCCGTTTTATGTGGGAACAATCTCTTTCTTGAGGTGTATAACTATTTGATGATGATGACTCTATTGAGGTTATTTGCTTTAGTGGATAATTTGGAAATCATTATATTAATTTTTCTTCTCTTCCTGTCAAGCATGTGGATGAAATACAGCAGTTGTTTTCCCATTTGTAAATTTTCTTGAGTTTAAAATCAGTTGTTGTAACAATTAATTGGACTTGATGATTAATATTTATCAGTAGATTAATTCATCTTCTTTGAATGCAGGTGAATGCTTTCTTCCTTCTATTAAAAACATCTTATTTATCTGGTCAGTTGAAAGGTGTAGAATATTATTTTAGACACATCTTTTCTTTCCTATGTGATGTGCAGCTTCCCCAGATGGTCCAGCAAATGGGACATACATATAATTTTTCTAGCCTGCCATTTCTTATATTTTCAACATTCAATTTGATAGTTTAATAATCTGAATCAATCACAATAATCTTAATAATAATTCAAGACAGCTTTTTATATCCAATTTTTAGCTAACTTAACCAATCAGAGATAGCATCACTTGCTATTTTTGGACAAATTTGTTTTAATTAGATCTCTAATTTATTTTCAACTAAATTATTTTTCAACTGAAAAGTTTAATCCTTTTTCCAGACACTTTTGTTTAAAAAAAAAATAGACTCAATCCTTATTTCCTTTCTTTTCTTTTTTTTCTTTCTTTTTAACATCCAGGTAACACTTCAAATCTTTGAGCTTCCTTCTTTAGATCTTGAGATAAGACAATTCAAAATTAGAGCTCTGACCCATTATAAGCTTCCAAAGTGAAACAATCATTTACAAAAAAAAATTGCTACAAAGATCGATATCTGATTAAACAGATTTCCTCTTTTAACAAAAAATTGTACAAAAAAAATAATTTGACAGATTTAATACTTCCTTTTCTTTCAATATTTAGGAAATGTAAATTTTTGTATGTAATGTACACACATCCTTCATTCTTTCAAATCATTCATAAACTAACCTTAAATAATATGATTGCTAGCTTAGTAATTATAACCCAATTATTTAATTAAATCTGTAACTTTTAAATCCCAATTATAATTAAAGAAAAGCAAAATAAAAGTATAGAATAAAATATTAGAATTGATCAAGCATAGGTTAGTTTTAAAGAAAGTTAAAATGTTTAATATTTGAAATATAAAACAATTAAATAATTTACACATACATTGCCTATATGTATGCATTATAACTTTGCTTTTTAAAGAAAAATTAAATATTAAATAGTTTAAATGTGTGTATTACCTTTCTATCAACACACAAACAAGTAAAGCATGTAATTGTTGACCCATTCTTTCTCTGTTTAAAGCTTTTAGAACTGGACCTTGTAGGGTTTGAACTTGGATGCCCTACAGCTTCATTTATGATTATATAAAAATGTGATGATGATTTTTGGTTTACCTTTTCTACATGCACATTACTATAAATTTAGCTAGTGACTAAATTGTAATGGCACAATATATATATATATATATATATATATATATATTATATATATATATATATATATATATATATATATATATAAGTGACCACATAGGCAGGGGTGTATCAAAGTATATAAAATCAAATTTATGAATTATTAATTTACTATATAAAAAATAAATGTTTTCTTTTAAAGCCATAGATGGTGAGTACATAGATAAGAAGGGACTACTGCATTCCAAAAAATTATTAACAGAAGCTTTTGGGCATTATAAAATAAAAAATTAAGTCAAAATAAATAAAAGCTTTTTAATAAAAGTTATTTCATCAAAATATATTTTTATTTATATTTGCATATTTAAAAAAAATAGATTGAATAAATAATATTCAAAGATGCTAAGAGATTTTAAAACAAATATCAAATTTCATTTTTATGTCACTTTTTGCTATTTTTTTTTTTACATATTTTATATTTCTTCTGTAAAAGGTATTCAAATAATATTTGTTCAAGATTTTTTTGTAATGAATCAAGAAATAAAATAAAAAAAAAAAAAAAAGAATGCAAAACAACTTAATTACATGTGAATCAAAGTTTTGAACAAATGTAATCTCAGAAAGCCATAGGACAAATAAATATAAATAATTATTTGGAATTATAATATATATGTATGTATATAATACCACATGCTGAAACTAGCCTACCTATGGAGTCCACAATGGGTGGATAGGAAAATAATCTTTGAGTATGAGAATTAATTGCAAATAATAAAACAATGTCAGACAAAGAATCTCAGTGTCTTCTAGGATATAATATTGTTTCATTGAAGGATAGGTACTATTCTGATACAGACAATATGTTCTGTCTTCTCTCTATGTTATTCTTTCTTATTATCTTTAATCAAAATTACCCAAATTTATTACTCAACCAGATTGGCCAAAAATAAACTCTAAAGCCCTACCAATGATTCACTGCTACATGCAGACTTTTCAAGTGTAAAGAACTACAAAATAACAACATATCTAAATTAAATCTTACTCATAATTCCATTTACCTTCCTTATATCCTTAATATTAAAAGAACTTTTAAATAAGTCAATTGCTTCAGAGTCATAAATTTTTAATAATAAAGATTCTTTAATTCTTTTTATTTAATTTCTCTCAAAAAAGAAAACCTTAGCTTTATGCAAATTAATACTGTAGCCTATACCTTTTTTCAATGTAGTTTGAGCTTAAATGAAGGAATAAAGGTACATAAAAGTAGGGTTATATATAAATATCTAAGTTCTGCTTTATATATCCATGAAAAAATTACAGGCTACACTATTCATTTTGATGAAGCTAAGATTGTCTTCTTCGAGAGAAATGAAATAAAAAAAATTAAAAAATCTTTATCATCAAAAATTTATGATTCTGATGCAACTAACTTATGTAAAAGTCCTTTTAATATTAATGGTGCATGGGAAATAAGTGGAATTGTGGGAGAGATTCAATTTAAATATTTGTTATTCTGTAGTTCTTTATACTTGAGAAGTCTGCTTGTAGCAATGAAACCATTGGTAGGATTTAGAGTTTATTTTTGGCTAATCTGGTTGAGTAGTGAATTTGAGGTAATTTTGATTATTTATTGACTACTTTAGCTTTATGATTTTAAGATTTATTGTCTTTAGTATCTTAATTTAATATAGGGTTAAATTATCACATGCCTATCAGGGCATTAGTTGTCACAAAAATAATTATGAAAGTGAGATTACATTGTGCAACATTATTACCATTATTTAATCAATATTGAGCAACTCTGAGAGTATATATATATATATTCATAATGATTACACCTTAAAAACATTTGTAAACAGTTAATATATACAAGCACAGTCCTCATATAAAAGTTGTACAGTACAACTATTTACAAAGATACAAAATTTCAAACTACTCTCTTTATCTCTCTCTCACAACAAGTATGTGGTAAATAATATTAATTTAATAATTAAAACAAAAAAATTAAAATAAAATAATTATCAAAAAATCAGTAAAGGTGAATGAAAGGTTACCTTGACTACCGATTTGAAATTGCTTTCCTGTGACTTACATTTATAAATCATTTTAGCTTTCAGCAAAATTAGCTTTATTATTTTTATATATATAATTAAAACATTTTTAAAATTTTGATTAAGATTTTTCTGCATATAATTTTAATAGACTTCATTTATAATGCTACCAAGTAAATTAATAATTATAAACTGAACTACCAAACTAAAATTCTATATTATCTAATAATAATAATTGTTTATATAATTCTCTGCAAATCAAATATAGAACCTATTCCTTACTTATTCTCTAATCTTAAATCAAGGAGTTACATTAGACGATAATACTTCACACGTATGAAAGCTTGAAATAGGTTTGAAACATATATAAAGTATTAATGTCTGATCTGTTTGACTTATTTAAATCTTGGAAAAAAGTAGATGCCCCCTCGGCCACCAGAGCGACTGCCTTGCACTTGCAAGCAGTTGCCCGGGTTGCGGGTTCGCGTCCCGGCCGATGCTATGACACTTAAAAAAAAAAAGTAGATGCCATATTTGATTTATAAAGAACAAGCGAAATAAATATCATTACTAGATGTAATTTCAATTTGCTAGTTCTGTTTTTACTTGGTTGTTCATTGATTACACCATAGCTAAACTCTCGATATATACAAAAAATCACTAAAACTTTTAATTCTTACATACACATATATATATATATGATTATTTACAATAACAATGATATCGAGAATTAAACTTGATACCTTTCAAATAAGTATTTAATACAGTAAATAATATAAATATATATTGCATATTTTTGTCTTTTGATTCACTATTGTCAAGATTTAAAAAGAAATCAAACTTGTCAATTAAAAACTATCAATCAGTTTAAAATATTTAGAAATATATGGGATTTGAACTCAGACTTTTAAGCATCCTTCAACTATCCATACTATTTGATACCAATTATACACATGACTGCGTACATGTAAAAAAGATAAATAATCACCAATATTTTTGTATTTCATGCTAAGTCAATACTCATCAGTTGGTCCAGATTATCATCTCCCACACATATATAGAACCAGTGTTCAGTTTATATTAAGATAGCAAATCTTCATACTTTAATGGAAAGGCTTCAATCCACTCCATCCTCCAACTCTTCAGCCAGCCATACCATTGAAATCAGCATGGGATTTTGGGCTTTCCATCATCATATTTTCAATGGTATGGATGGCTAAAGAGTTGGAGGATGGAGTGTATTGAAAACTGTTCATTAAAGTATGAATATTTGTTATCTTAATATAAACTGAGCACTGATTATATATGTGGCTGGGAGATGATAATCTGGACCAACTTATGAGTGCTGGTTTAGCATTAAATATGGATATTGGTGATTATTTATCTTTTCTACATGTATGTGGTCATGTGTGTCAGTGGTATCCGATAGTATGGATAGTTGAAGGGTGCTTGAAAGTCTGAGTTCAAATCCCCTATTTTTACAATTAGGCTCCAGGTTTGTAAATATAAATTTTTTTGATTGATTTAAAAATTTATTCTTAGTATTTGAAATATTTCTTTATATATATTCCAAAAAGGAGGGCAAAAGAATGTTATTGCTAGTCTTACCGATAGGATTAGAAGATATTTTAACTATCTATAACAACAGTGACATCGAGAGTTAATTTTGACACATTACAAATAAATATTGAACACAGTAATATATATATATAAATCATTAATTATGTTTAATATTTCTATAATTTATATTAATAACACTATAAATAAAATAAATAGTGTAGAAAGAAATAGATTAGTTAGTTTGTCAGCATTATTTTGAAAAAAAAAAAAAATCAAAATATAGATTAAATTATTACATATAAATATACCGTATAGTTAGATGTAATCATTATTAGTGGATTCTGCTGTCGGTTATATCTGAAATGATCTTCAGATTAAAGATACTGCAAATATTCAATAAACAGGCTTTTGGTTTATCAAAAAATACATTTATTTCTAATTCAAACAAAATGTATGCTGCTTGCAGATTGATATATCTAGTAACCCTGTCTAAAACTGTTTTTGGTGATGTTTATAGCACAACTGCAGTATAGATCATATTCTTAAACTCAAAATAACTTACTTATATATCTCATTGTGATGATCGTTTTTTTGTATCAAACAAAGGGGTAAGTACATTGGCTTTAAAATACCATAGTATTAAATCAATTATTTTAAATAATTAAAGGTGTGCAATGCAAAATTTAAAACTGAAATTACTAACAGCAGAGTCCAATATGGATGCTGGTAAAAACTCGAATGCTAACGGAGATGAACAGAATGTGAACTTAAGAGGCAAAAAGACAGGAATTAAGAACATTAATAGTCCTTCAAAGTTACCTAAGCTTATAAGAAATGCAAAGGAAAAAAAATGTATTATCTCAAAAAAACTTTCAGAGTAAAAAAGAAAAAAGTTTCATTGATAAATCTTTCAGCCTAATGTCACGATAGAGTTGCAAAGGAATATGAAAACTAGGAATCAAAAAGTTATTTCAATGCAAAAACAAAATGATATTTCAATAATAAATAATGATTTGGAATTATCAAAAATTCATCAAAATTTGAACCAATTATAAGTGAAAATAGCTTGCTAGCAGTTACAAAGCAAAAAAATAAATAAATTTGACGATATTGAAGGTGTTAAACTGAAGTGCCCAAATATTATGAATTTAAGCTTGTTTTAAACAGGAATTCTCCTAAAAACATGCTTTCAGGGACAAATTTAGATGGAAAAGACTTAAATAAAGCTCCCCATATAAAGAGAATATCTCCAAAATTATTTCAAGGAAGTAGCATTGCAAAAAGAAAAATCAAAAAATTTTAAAAAATTCATATTGTGATGATGTTTCAAAAAATCAAAGTCAAATAATTAATAATAATAATTTACAAACTGAAATGCATTTTCCCAGTCTTAATCAAACCACCAATATTAAAAACAAAGGAAAACTAAATAGGAATGCAATAGAACATAATGTTTCTTATGCTCAAAAGCTAAAAACCAATAGTAATAATAAAAATCAAAACGATTTAAATGCACAAAGTCAAAGAGAAAATAGAAGAAGAAATGTTGATGCTGATCATATCACAGAAGATCACATGAGTGTGTTGGAACTAATTGATGATGGAGAAGACAAAATAATAAATTGTTCAGCAACAAATGTAGCAGGCATTAGCACAAAAGTTAACAGAACTTTATGAGAAAGTTAGCAATGAGTTCAATGATGGAATACCTCCCTAGCTATTCAGTTCCTTCAGAAATTATGACAGCAATTATACATTCAATATTGACAACAACAAATTAACATGGCAGTCTCTTTCAATTTCCCACTAATGAATTTTTTTTACTAATTAAAAGTCAATATCTAGGTGTCTCAATCAAGAAAATCTTCCACCATGAAAAGGGGAGGTACTTTGTCATAGAATTCATGAATATTTTGCAGAAGGAAATATTTAGATGAAATCAAAATGCGTTGCACAATAGATTCCTGATAAGGCCCAAAGTTGCACATGGAGTTATCAGAAATTGTTATAGAAATTTTAAGGGTACTGATCTTCAAAAACTATTACAAGACTATGGTATTATCACAGCATTTAAATATCTTTCCGAAAAAAGGTTTGGGCTGGAACTCCTACCAAATACAGCAACCTTCTCTTTAAAATTAGGAGTATCACTCAATGATCTTCCATCAGTATTAGAGGAAATAAATTGCCCCTTATTCATGTCCATATGTGGTGTTCAGCCACAATCCTTCACCTGTGGGGACAGAACACATCTCATGGGATCATGCCCAACTAAAAAATGTCAAAGTTGTGGTATTAGGAACAGCAGATTTCACAGATTCAGGGAAAATTCCAAAAATACAAAACTAACTCAAGATTTTGCTAAGGTGAGTAAAGAAATCATGGATCAACAACAAGTAACCTCTGCAAGTGTGCAAGACATGCTAGAAAATCATGAAGAAGTAAGCTTAATTGATATGAGGTCAAAATTGTGACAGAACCTACTATACAAATGTTAAGTGAAAAAGAAAAATCTAACACACGTAAGGAGAGTGACAAGCAGCCTATAACTGGTGGAACTACTTTAGAAGATTTTTATTTGGTCACTGAGAGTAAAACATCAATCCTAACAGCAAACAAGAGGAAATCACACAACTCTTCAAGTTTACAACTAGAGGATAACTCAACTTTGACTTCAGAAACTCGTTCTGATGATAATTGTGATAGCAACAAAACAATGAAGCCCAGAAGTCCAAGATTAAAACCAATCAAGAGAAGATCAAAGAAAAAAAATAAAGAAAACAGAAGAAAATAGTGAGTCAGATATAAAGCAAACTTGTGAAGATTCAGAAGGTACAGATACTAGCTTTGAAAATGTCAAGGAGCAGATGTGTAAAGATCCAGGAAGGGTAAGTGGTGAACCAAATCAACAACAGCAGACAATTGAAAGAAACATTCCTCTGGATAATGTGTCTGGGGATGAGTCTAACATTACTCTGTTGGATTTGGGAAAGCTATAAGATGGTCAGATTAAATATATCATGGAAGCACCACAAACTTCATCTCCCAATATAGCAACATCAGTTAAATACTCATCAAAATTGGGGGAGTAAACATTAGGGGACTAAACTTCATGGGAATAGTTTATGCTCTCAAGAAATGGATAGACAACAATGATCTTTACATAGTCTGCCTGAGTAAAACAAAACTTCACTAGAAGTCCAATGCAAGAATTGATCAAACTCTTAGCCAATCTGGGGTCCTAATATATCATCCATCCAATGCAGCCTCATCTGGTGTAGCAGTAATTATTAAGAAGAACTCTAAATTAGACAGATGCAGAACTTTATATCTTAGTCAAGATCTATTAATAATTGAAATTACAATTACAAATGTATCAGTGATCCTTATATATACATACCTTCAAAAGGTTCCCAGATTGGTTGAATACACAATTAATATGATTAACTCAGTCTTGGTCTCATCAATGTTGTTAATAATATTATTTGGGAACTTTAACATGAGTTATCATCAATTTAATGGAAGATATCTGCATATGATTAATAGGGTGTTGTTGTGTGGTGAGGGATGTTTCCCACAAAATGCCTTTTCCTTCTACACATGGAAGCACAGAACTCTAATTGATTTACTCTATTACAGTGGTGAAATTTATCATGATTTAGAAGCTGAACTACAATTGGTAACTTATTCTGATCATTTAGCCATGTTAATTTCCCTAAATGTAGACCCTCTATCACTGACTCCCATGATCAACATGAAAACAATCAGAATGTTAAATAAAGAGAATGCACCTGAATGGATATTCTCTAAGGTGATATCCTCTTCCACAAGATTCAGGTCTTTTTCTTGGATACATTGCAGTCATGGTTGGCATTTGTGGGAATCTTACATTCTCTGATCAACACCTTCAGCAGGAGAACCAAGGGGCCCACAAGACTGCTAAAGGAGCTGGATACCATAGCAGAAAGAGTCAGTGAGTTAACAACTATGGAGGCCAGGGTGCAAGAGATCCTTAGCCTCAAAAAGCAATACAGAGACAAACAGAAGGTGCTTACAAATTATATTGCAGTAAAAAGAGCCAATATCTATTTATCCACAAAGAACAACTGGACATGAAGCTACCTGAGGTGGACCATTGGTGCTCAGAGAAGACCCACACCTTTAATGCTGTCCATAAATAATTGTAACTACATAGGAAGTACTATGTTGGAGAAAATAGATGACCACTTCAGGAAGAAGTTGCAAAATTCCAGTTACAAGATTGGAAATGTTTGGCAAGGTGACCCAGTGTCACAAGATCATGCCATTACTAAGCAGCAAATTCTCCATTGGCTGAGATCTTATCTAGAACATGTACATCCAGGACTTCATGGGATACCATGATTTTTCTTGTTACACCTGAGTAATTTCACAGTTAAAATAATCCATCAAATCATTGGTGTGCTGGCCGGGGAATTTCAGATCAACCTGACCTGTACCTTGTTGTGCTTGTACCTTTTCTCAAAAAGCCATTGAATCCATCTCCATTAACTAATTTGAGACCCATATCAGTAACTCCATTATTAATAAAAAATCATCAAATCATTTTTTAAGGATAAGATCCAACAGCAGCTGCCCAGTAAACACCAATGTGCCTGCAAGGGATCATCCACCATTGAGGCAGTAAGGAAATTTGCCTTATTGGTGGAGTATATAAGGCCTAAAAAGACATCGGGACCTATTGTGGTGCAGGTGGACTTTGCAGCAGCATTTGACTCTGTGGTGCCTGCAAAATTATTCTCAATTTTGGAGCACTATGGGGCACCCAAAGTCTACATCAGAATCATAGCAAATCTGCTGCTATATAGATCAATATATACATCATTGGATGGCTCTTTGGCCCCAGGGTTTAAACCACATCTATCAATACCCCAGGGGTCACCTTTTAGCACCTTGTGTTTCATAGCCTATGTAAACCCTCTATTAACAGCTATTGAGAAACATCTTCCTGGGGTATTTGTCCCATTGCTAGGAAAGGAAATTGATCACATATCATATGTTGATGACATTATAGTCTTCCTCCTCTCGCATAAATACTTGCCCAAACTATATAAACTGCTGAATTAATACACTGGGAGATATGGGCTAAGAATAAACTCTGAGAAATCTGCTACCTGGAAGATCCATCAGGTGACAGAAATTTCTTAAAGATTCTTGGGGGAACCTCTAAACTTTTTTGGATTTCCCATGATGCTGTCCAGGTCAGCTATGAGAAAAAACCAAAAAGGTTGCAAGTGTTCTCTCAGGGATCTACTTATCACTCCCAGGTAAAGAAGCACTGATTAACATGTTGGTGCTTCCATGAATTAATTACTTCATGTCACTTCGTAAACCAACCAAGACCTTTCAGAATGCAATAAACTCAGTCTGTACTGGCATCTTGTGGAAGAGGAAAACAGTAACCATCAGTTTAGCCAAGGTGCAGAGACTGAAAGAATTGAGAGGGCTAGGGTTGCATGATCTCAACACCTTCTTCATCCAGAAATACCTATCAATGCTTAAGGCAATGAATCCAAGTTTGCCAGTGGACTCAGTACAGGATGATATTGAACCATATGATATGCCACCACCCATACAAAGTAAGTGGGCCATAGAGCTGCTAGCATATGCCAACAAATTCTTCAAAGTTACAGCATCAATTATTGACAACACTAACACTTACTGGCAAGTTTACAAATACATGCATGCAAACATTACTGAATTAACTACTGAGCTTGATTTATCTACCAAATTACTAATCAGGAAACTAAAATTTTGCTACTTGGAAGCCAAACATATTGACTTTATCATAAAATTTAATTTGAAAGCCTTTCCAACCAATCATTTTTTAGTAAATCATAGAAATTTCTCAAAAATAGAACCACTATGTAGCTTATGTAAAGTGGCAGATGAAACTATTAAACATATTTTTACTGCTTGCCCATTTTTGAGTCCTGCTAGACAAAATATCATAATCAGAGTACTGTCAGCTAACATGAAAATTCTAAGAATCAAGGATGCTATAACGAGTGGTGTTTTTGCTGCAATTAGAATGGGAATGTTCCTGCTTTATGCTGTGTGGTTAATGGGGAATTATATTTTTAAATGAGGAAGAACCATGGGAGGTGTGTAAAAAATTTATTCGAAAGACTATGTTTAGGGATCACTTATTAATGCTGGAAAAGCTCTTTGGGGACACTTGGGGGCAACTTAGGCCACTGGATGAAGAGCCAATCCTCAGGCATGCTAATTAAAAATTAATTCAAGATTAAAAAATGGTTCAGTTAGATGGAGAATGACAAATGATCACTGTCAATCAAAATATGGACTGCACAATGATCACTGACTAAGTCACTAAATGAAGAGCCAGTTGTTCTGATATAAAACTAGTACACAATAATTATAGACTAAGTTTGAAGATGAGCTTCTTGCTCTGATCATGAAATTAATTTGTCACAATAATAACTAATGTATCAAATGGGTATATTTTCTAGTTTGGAAAATTATTTACTAATGATTGTTATAATATGTGTAACAAATCCAAACAAATGTATACCAAAAGATTTATATTGTAATTGTATGTGTATTTTCCTTAATAAAAGAAAAACTAGAATATTTTTTTGTTTTATTTCTGAACCCTTTCCCTCATTCTGTCAACATTTTTCCTGCTTCTAGACAGTTGGATTAGTATAGAATACGGATGAGCAAAGAATAGCAAGGGTCAAATGCAGCTGCTGACTCTAAGCTGAGGACTATTTTTGCTTTAGAGAATCTCATTTCATTTCTTGAAAGCAAGGTCCTCAATTATCAAAAGAAATCCCCATTTAAATAGTTCTTGCAATAACATTGTGTTTGAGAGACTGTCTTATCTTAATGTAATATTTCAGTCACATGCTAGTTGCAGACATTGTGTTGTTGACTAATCCTTGCATAAATTTTGTCAAATAAAGTTTTTTTTATAATATGCATGCCTTTTAAGTTATTGTGAGTGGCAAGTTTGGCTGATTATTCACTATATTTCAAAGACAAGAAATTTAATGAAAAATAATAACTTAAATTTTGAACTGAATATTTTCTGCCAAATAATTTTTTTCCATGTTATATTAGTTTTAAAGTTATCAGTAAACTAGGAGCTAAAGTGCATCAAACCAAAGTTTTTGACTTGCCATGCAAAAAAATTTTATTCACATTTGAACATATATATATATGATAACAGATGGCATTCTTCCAAAAACACCGTCAAGCATAGTTTTCTGTTTACATAAGCGTCAGAGCAAGTATTCACTATCTCTAACTTTAATTTCACATTCAGATCATGATTTCAAGCTATTTGCTATCATCAGTGAAAGACAGGAATAAGAAACTAGATCTAAACACAAACTCTGAGCATTTATGAAACAGTTTCTATTCAGCTTGCAAGCGTGAATCTTTTAGACACGTTAATGTCTTCAAACTCAGCATAGCAAGCCAGATAGCTACATAGGTCTTATCTCAGTCAGCATCACCACATAGTAGAAGCCTCTGCAATATACATCATTGCAAGAAAGACCTCAAAGGTACATTTATGAAAAACAAAAAAACACAAGTTAAAAAACTTGCTAATGCTTGTATTTATGATAACAGATGGCGTTCTACCAAAAACACTGTCAAGCATAGTTTTCTGTTTACATAAATGTCAGAGCGAGTATTCATTATCTCTAACTTTAATTCCACTTTCAGATCATGATTTCAAGCTATTTGCTATAGTCAGTGAAAGACAGGAATAAGAAACTAGATCTAAACACAAACTCTGAGCATTTGTGAAACAGAAAGGTCTTTCTTGCAATGATGTATATTGCAGAGGCTTCTACTATGTGGTGATTCTGAACTGAGATCAGACCCATGTAGCTATCTGGCTTGCTATGCTGAGTTTGAAGACATTAACATGTCTAAAAGATTCACGCTTGTAAGCTGAATAGAAACTGTTTCATAAATGCTCAGAGTTTGTGTTTAGATCTAGTTTCTTATTCCTGTCTTATACTGACGATAGAAAATAGCTCGAAATCATGATCTGAAAGTGGAATTAAAGTTAGAGATAGTGAATACTCACTCTGACATTTATGTAAACAGAAAACTACGTGTTAGCAAGTTGTTGTTTTTTTTAACTTGTGTTTTTTTGTTTTTCATATATATATATATATAATACTGAATATCCTAAATTTGCTTGAAATAGATTTTAAAAGCTTTATTTTATGACAATTCATTGAAAATAGAAAATTGTCCTTTGCACAATTGCAATAATTGTCTATATTATGAATATCTTGTGTATCAGAAAGTTTAACATTTTACACAAAGCAGCCCACTATTGACCTTACAGAAATCCATGTGCTCCATAGTCAGAAAAGTTTGACTACTCCTAATATACAAAAATGTTCTTTATGAGCTTTTATACTAGCACTCATCTTTCTGAAAACTTGAGATTATATGATCATGTTTGATCAACCCCAGTTCTAATCTTTAAATATATAGACATCTTTATTTCAATCAATATTTTTGTGTGTAATTGTGTGGAGAATGAAAAAAGTTTGCAAAGCCTTTAACCTTGGGAAAACTGTAATAATAAAAGTTGAGAATAGCACGAGTCCTTTGTCATGACATTTTTTAAGATAATATAACTAATAATCATTTTGAACTAGACTTCGAACATGAATTTGATATGACAAAAAATTACATATTTGCTTAGCACTATTTAATGATATTTTCCTGTCCATGTATCTGAAAGTATCTATAAAATGTGTTCGGAAATTGATTTGACCAAAATGGTAGTTTTTATAAATTAAAAAAATATCTCTAATATTAATAATAGAAATATTAGAAGTGTAAAATAAATAGTAATAAAAAAAAATAATCACCTGTTTTCTTTGCTCTGGACTTCATAGGAAGTTTCAGCACCAGAAATGGACAATTGGATGTAACGTGAACTTTAAGCGCAAAAGTCTGCTATTCATTCAGTGCCATAAATCACAGTGAATAAGTCAAATATATGAATGTTAATGTAATATAAAATATTCAAGATTATTAATGTAGGATAATACTTTTAACTACAGAATTGTAAAGATTTAAGACTGATGTAACTAATCTCTTTTTCTGTTGAACCTACTTGAATTTATTTTTCTACAACATTAGAACAGTTTCCTATAGTTAACAGTATATTATCAAGAAACCATTTCAAAATCACTTTTACTCTGATTTTGATTATAGCATCTCATCTATATTTGCATTAAATTTTATATCACTCAAGCTGAATTTGACCATCTTGTACCATGTTCTAGTAAAATTTTATAAAAATACAAAGTAGTTTCCTTATTACTCACAATGACCTCAATATACTATCTTTAATTGTTTGGGACTCTAAGAATGAAGCCACTCAACTCTATCACTTCTAGTTCCAAATATCATATCTCCCAGTAATTATTTTTTATTATTGAAGCTAACCCTAACACTCTAGTAAATAAAATTGAATGGTTTGAGAGATTATAAGTATCTTGTCTATCTTTGTAAAAAACCATGCAGGTATAATATTTAAAGTAATACATTGTTATATAAACGCATTCGCTATAGATATCATATAGTTTAATGCATGTATATATATGCATATTTATAATTCTTTTGAGTAAGAATTCTTTGTATAATAAATTATGACAGAGATCAATGTTATAAATTTCTGAATGCAATTGTACAAGTTATTACGCAATCTTTATGTCATGAAAAGTGTTGTTCATCATTAATAACCAAATTATTTAATAATTTATTTAGAAAATAATCTTTTAATATGTTTTGTTGATAAAAATGACTATACATTTTTCTCTGATCTATTGTTTTTTTAATAAATCATGAGCTTGCATTAAAATATAAATTATAAAAAGGAATCTAGAACTTGAAATCATTTAATTTAATAATATCAAAAGCTTTTTAGTCATAAATAGCTTTTATTAAGAGTTTGTTATGCGTTGCGAATGATTGTTAATTTTATTATTTTTTCCTAGCAGGAATTTATTTAAATTTTATATAAATAAATTCATTGCATATATGTATATAGTAAAATAAGTAATGACAGCCTAATGCACGCCCAAGGCTTACTCAACATCTTTTTATAGAAAAGCAGTGAATTAGAAAAGACCTTATCACACTATTCATATGCTAATTCGTCAATATTCATAGTTATATGTTTTATCTTCGAGCAAGAACAGATATCTATTTGGCTTTCATTATTTAGGCAACTAGCTAGGATAATTATAGAATAGATATTTAAAAATATTGTAGGACTGATTGAAAGATGAAATATATTTCAACTTATACCTAGATTTATCTATACTGCAAAGGTAAAATTGCTTGTAATAATAAAGTATTTATGCACATACTATTGTTGTTCAAAGTTGTACTATTGAAATACTTTATTATTTTTTTCATCTTTTATTTATCAAAATATGTTTTAAGCAAATATTTGTGCATTAAAAAGTTGTAGAAGTCACATGCAGATAAGTTTAGCCTCTAAAGTAGGTACTCAAACTCACTGATATTTTTCAGCTAATAATTATAACAGAGACAAAACACAAATGCAATCTGACCAAGATAGATCCATTTACTCTGAATTAGCTGATTGAAATACAACTTATTATATGATAACGTTAATATTTTGTTCTACTTATTTGTTATCTTTTTATTATTATTGGTTATGAAATATACGCCAATCTTGGTTTTTTAGTACAAATCCCTATTATACATATATAAACATTTTTGTGTTTTATAATGATTATTATGAATATATATATCTTAATGAAATATCTTCCTGTCATTCTAATAAAGAACAGAAATAATGAGGTTTTATCCATGTAAATAGAGATAACTTTTGCCTTTGGTATTGCCAAGAAGCTACCCATTATTACTAATTGACAATCTCCCTGAGATTAAATAAATTTTCTCCATTACCTGTACTAGCTCTTTTGTTGGAGTTTATTGATAGAGTAAAATGAGGTCCTTTTACATTAAACCCATATATATAATATCAATTTGGTCAAACACAAAATTATTCCAGCAGTTCTACCAGTAAAGCAAACATAAGGTCTGAAAAAGGAGCATAGGTAAAAGATCAGCATCTTACCTATAAGCCACAAAATTATTAACTATATTGAAATTCAGATCTATGTAAACAAAAAGCACAAAACTAAAACATTGAACTTAATAACCAATAAATTAATATAATTTTACATTCCATATCAAAATAAGATTAATATGGTTTTAATTTCTCCTTATATGTAAAAATAAAAATACTTAATTGTAAATATTAATTAGAGAAAATATAACTTACTATTAAAAATTTTCAGCTGAACGTTTTCGAGGAACCATGCCTCATACTCATAGCCTTCATGAAAAGTGTAATAAATATATGCAAATGTAAATATTCAAATAAGCTACTGTTACGTAGCCCATTTTTTCGAGATCTCGAAGCATGTGTCCTTTCTGTTAATGGCATGGATGTCTCTATTAATATAGAATGCCTTCTTTATTTTTCTCCTGTAATCATTTGGCTCTGAACATAAAATAATGGGGTTGGCAGGTATGAAGTTGTGCCCAGATTGTTTACTATGTTTGAAAAATACTGAGGATGTGCTGCTGTTCGTTTGAGCTCTGTTGAATGTGTAACGATGTTGGGCTAATCTGGTATTAATTGTGGCTTTGGTTTCCCCATAATATGTAGCGTGGCATCCAGCTTGAGGGCAGGAAATAGAGTACACCATGTGTGGGGTGAGCGATCGATCAATGTGGTCTTTAGAGTTATTGATCAACCTATTGGAATTGGGTGGAGTTCTGAATATTATGTTGAATTTATTGTTTAAAGTTTTCATTAGTTTGCTAGATATTTTAGGGATGTAGGGGATTGTTATTCTAGGTAGATTAGTGCGAGGTAATTTATTGTTTATTGTTATTGGAATTGGGTGGAGTTCTGAATATTATGTTGAATTTATTGTTTAAAGTTTTCGTTAGTTTGCTAGATATTTTAGGGATGTAGGGGATTGTTATTCTAGGTAGATTAGTGCGAGGTAATTTATTGTTTATTGTTATTGGAATTGGGTGGAGTTCTGAATATTATGTTGAATTTATTGTTTAAAGTTTTCGTTAGTTTGCTAGATGTTTTAGGGATGTAGGGGATTGTTATTCTAGGTAGATTAGTGCGAGGTAATTTATTGTTTATAAACAATAAATTACCTCGCACTAATCTACCTAGAATAACAATCCCCTACATCCCTAAAACATCTAGCAAACTAACGAAAACTTTAAACAATAAATTCAACATAATATTCAGAACTCCACCCAATTCCAATAGGTTGATCAATAACTGTAAAGACCACATTGATCGATCGCTCACCCCACATGTGGTGTACTCTATTTCCTGCCCTCAAGCCG